>OY764961.1:100623417-100693233 GCA_963668005.1 Melieria crassipennis
TAGATAGATTAGATAGATTAGATAGATTAGATAGATTAGATAGATTAGATAGATTAGATAGATTAGATAGATTAGATAGATTAGATAGATTAGATAGATTAGATAGATTAGATAGATTAGATAGATTAGATAGATTAGATAGATTAGATAGATTAGATAGATTAGATAGATTAGATAGATTAGATAGATTAGATAGATTAGATAGATTAGATAGATTAGATAGATTAGATAGATTAGATAGATTAGATAGATTAGATAGATTAGATAGATTAGATAGATTAGATAGATTAGATAGATTAGATAGATTAGATAGATTAGATAGATTAGATAGATTAGATAGATTAGATAGATTAGATAGATTAGATAGATTAGATAGATTAGATAGATTAGATAGATTAGATAGAGTAGAAAGATTAGATAGATTAGATAGATTAGATAGATTAGATAGATTAGATAGATTAGATAGATTAGATAGATTAGATAGATTAGATAGATTAGATAGATTAGATAGATTAGATAGATTAGATAGATAAGATAGATTAGATAGATTAGATAGATTAGATAGATTAGGTAGATTAGATAGATTAGATAGATTAGATAGATTAGATAGATTAGATAGATTAGATAGATTAGATAGATTAGATAGATTAGATAGATTAGATAGATTAGATAGATTCGATAGATTCGATAGATTCGATAGATTCGATAGATTAGATATATTAGATTGTCCTATATCCAAGATGCTGTTTGGTCCTTTGCAACCACACACTTCTCTGCTTTAGTTTGCGCCAAAAAGAGTTGGCGAGTTATTGAGGTTTTTTTGGGAGTACGGTTTGGGAGGTTTAGAAAAAAATTTAATTCAAATGGAAATTAAATTTATTTGTCTACACAAACTGAGTAAAAGTTTCTGAAATTTGATGTCGTCTCGTAAAGTTTTATTTTATAGAATTAGAAGAAAAATTTTCGCTCAACAAATTTCAAACGAATCGGTTGGCGAGCCACTGAAATGTAGGTCGCGCATGTTAAGCGCAACATTTCTTATTGGCAGTGACACACATCTGAGCAGCAAAGAAAACAAGCTACGGCCGAACGCGCAGCACTTCAACTGACTTGGCGTGCCTAAAAATAGGCTAAGCTAGGAAAAATCTGTGAGGAATGGCAAGTATGGCAATGAAAACAAAAAATTGTACGCCAACAAACAGTCAAACAAAAACACAAAAAACATAAAAAAATAACAAAACTACAACAAGGCCATCGCAGCTGCCAGGCCAGCTGACGTAAAAAAGCGCGAGTACAAAAAGCCGCAAAAAAAAGAAGCCAAAAAACATCATAAAAGCAAAACATCATAAAAGTAAGGCAGGAAATGAAAGACCAGTAGCGCGCAAAAAGCATTGGTAACACGCGCTGCGTGTGTGTCAATGTGTGTGTTTGTGTGTGTGAGTGTGTGGTTGAATTTGAAATAAACCAACAGCAATATTTCAGTTAAGCTCAGCACACGTTGGCATGTTGTAGCAAATTATTTAGTGACAAATTTTTAAATAAAAATTTTTCACTGCCAGTTGGTCAAACGAAAAACAATTTGTCACTCTCCCAACCATCAAAAAAAATTATTGTTTTATTAGAAGAGCTAAAAAAAAACCATGTGTTTTCCAACATGCCGAAAGAACAATGCCGCAGCGCCTAGAAACATGCTCGACACTCGAGAGCACCTAAAAGCTGCTGCTGCTGCTGTGCTAAACGGTGTCGAAAGAGCGCATCAGGACAAAAGCTCAGTGTTGGCGCCCATTCAGCAGCTGCAAGCTCGGTCCCTACGGCGCTCAGCGTGTCGTAACTGCGGCAACAGTTTTGCACAATTTCGCCGCAAGCCGACAGCGCCGCAATTATGCGCAAACACTGACAGAGCTGACTGATATCTACAGTTTCGGTGCACCAATGATGCGACGAACATAGAAACGACTAGACGCGTTTTATTTGATGCCCCACAGACAAATGCAGATGGCAGAGGGAGAATCTATGAAAGGTTTTAATGAAATTGTCTTTCGTTTAAGCTTCATTCATATTTCATTGGTATTGTTCGAAGTGAAGGGGAACATTTCTATAGAGCATTTTATTAATAATAACTCGGAATCATTATATTTTTATTTTTCTTTAAAATTGTTCGGTCTTAAAATTAGCTTCTTAGGGATTTATGCATGTAGAAATTTTTCCTTCTTCTTGTCAGTCTTTAATTTTACTTTCTATTAAGATTTTTGCTACCACATATGATTCTGAAAAGAAAGTTTTTGACAAGCAACAATATTGGAGGCAGTTCCTCAATTCGCAGCCTCACAAGTGTCATACAACTTCTCCCGCGCCCCCATAAGTATGCAACAGCACATCACAACTTAACACAAGATTCGATTTTGTTAGCACCCCATTCCCCAATGCTCATTGCTCACTCTGCCCCTCACCCCACCTCCCGCCACCAAATATCTGCGCCTCACTCAATACACGTAAACAATTCACTTCATCTGCATACTTGGCCAAAACAGCATCATTTATTTTACTGTTGCCAAAGTGGCATCTTAACGAAAAGCGTTCGTTTCGTTTTGCTTGCTCATTGACTGCGCGTTCTTATTTATTTTATTTTATTTTATGTTTAGGTATTTTTTTCCTCTCCCCATTTTTATGTTGTTGCAGCTATACATTTTTTTTTAAATACCAATTCGACTGACCATCATTAATCATGTTATCAGTGTACACATTGGCTGTGCGTTTGTGTTGTTGTTATTGTTATTGGTTGTTGCTTTTTTTGGCTTAAAAATCTCATTTGAAATGAAGATGGATGGTGGAAATTAGCTTTGGATTATTTTAACAAATTTTGTCTTGTGTCGGCGCATTTCCGTTTTGCTGGTCAATGGGATTTCTGCTGGTGAGGGCTGCCATTGTTGTTCGTTTGTGTTGTGTTATGTTGTTGTTGGCTGTCTTTTTTGTTTGCCTTGTTGGCCGATTATACTTATTATTTATTAATGTTTTGGTTTTTGTGATGGAGGCTTTGAGTTTGAGTGATGAAATATGGGCAATCTTTGCGCAGGTACAAATATTCAGGCAGTGATTTCGCATGCAAATTCTGGTATATAAAGATAAATTTTGCTAATGACAGCAATGAAGTTTGAAAAGAATTTGGTGCGCAATAACTTAAAGACGTCATTATATACGAAACACAAATACATATAAATATATAAGCTGCTAAATGATGACAAAGCATCGCTGAGGCAAGAATTTTGCATGGAATAGAGAATTGTATGAAATTTCGTTTATGAGGAAATGAAAAATATTTAATATGCATCAACATTTCGCCTTCAAATCGAAATATTTTCGAGTAAGTGGTTAAAATTTCTATTGAATTCCATCAACAAAATGCTTTGTCGAATTGTTTTGTTAGGTATGTGGATTTTCCTGAAAACATTAATTAATTTTGAAACCTGTAAACAGACCACAAACAATGAGTGAAATCATAAACCAAATGAAACTTGCAACAAACTGAATCCATATAGCAGTTGGCACTAGCCACACAATTTATGAATGCAAACAAATTTAAAGTATTTTCAGAGTTTTTGTTTACCTTCTCGAATATGCTATTTATGCCTTTAGTTATTATTGGGAATTGCCAATTACTAAACTTTGAAAGAAATTTGACATTGCAAAATATTATTATTATTAAATTTTTCAATTTTGAATGTGTAGAGAAAACAATTATACATCTAAAAAAGGCAAACATTTGAAACCAAAAAGTAACATACTTGGTAAATTTGGTATAAAACAGGAATATATGTGCTTCCTTAGAAAATCATTTGTTAAAAATAGATTGGTATTAATACAAAACAATAACCAAGTGATCAGTTAAAATGCCATAAATTGATGTTATTCAGATGCTTAAATTCAGTTTCAAAAATTTTAATAAGGATTCAGACTCATCTTTGTAAATGTCTGCATAGTTCTGATGGAATCTGCTGATATTACAGATTTCACTGGCCAAAATTTTGATTATTATTTATATTCTCACGACTGTTTTAAAATCGCATACATATATCACTCATGAAATTTGGAAAAAAAAATTTAAAAAAACAATAATTTTCATAAGTAAGCTTAGTTTATCAATTGAAACGTTTTGACAAAAATTGTAGCAAATTTAGAACATAACTTAGTACTGGTTCTTAGTTCAAGGCTCATTTTTGTATCAATGACAGAAACATACTGTCACTTCAAACGCCATAACTCCGCTTTCAGTGAATTAACTGTCATGAAATTTTGACCGAAAATGACAAAAGGATATACGTACTGAGTCATATATAGATGGAACTATATTTAAAAATTGTTTTGCACTTGGAATAAATACTTCTTAGAGACTTTTTTCAATGGAACTTTTATAGACTTATGCTTAGTTCCATGAATTACGTGATAAAGTTATTCCTTTATTAGTTTTTTCAAACTTAAATCTAAACATAAAAATAAGAAATAATAAACTTGCAGCTTCCTTGGAATTCATGAAAATTGTCTAAAAAGTTATGTTTTGGAGAATAGTAAGAATAAACCTTAACCTGAAAAGTCCTGGCAACGTACTATAGTCTATTGGTAGGAAAAATATTATGGGTACCTAAGTAATCTATTTTAAAGACAATAAAGATAAAGAATTATGAGGCTGTGGTGGATTTTCGCTCTACAGTTGTCAGTCTCATCGTCTGTGACTAAGCACTGAGTTTACGGTCAGATAGAACAGATGAAAGTGTTATGAATGTATGTGTGGCATGCCCCACGTTGGGCGCCATTTCTGTTATATGTGTATATATAGGTGTCGGTATGTATTATTGGCCTCACGTTGAGCGCCAAGTTCTGTTATATGTATATAGGTGTTGTGTTTCTGGCTTTTGCTTCTGCTGTCGCTGCACCTCCACAGTCCTTGTGGCAGGTCACACCTAGTCGTCCTAGCTAAAGGTCACTTTATCAGTAAGTTGAGAAAACGGCCCTAAGACTAAGACTAAGACTAAGACTTAGGACTAAGGAATAAGGAATAAGGACTTAGGGCAAATAGATGGCCTGAAAAACAGATCAACTGAACAATAAATGGACTAAAGAATAGATGGATAGAAAGGTGGGTTGAAGAAAAGCTGGATTACAAATCCATAGCTGAACGGAAGGACAACGACACGAACAATGACACTTTACGTGTATTTAATTATTAATTAATTTTAATTAATTAATTAAATTTAATTAATTTATTTGTTTTAATTAATTTTTTAATTTCTGATACTCATTCTGATGTCAAAAATAAATGTATCTCAACAAAAATTACTTAAATATACACAAATAATTTTTAAAAATATATACGGTGCGAAGTATTTACAAAAAAATTCCTAAGTAATGAAGTTGGAGTTTATACGATTTCGAATCCTTTCAAAAATCGGAGCTGAATACGACTTCGTCGATTCGATGAAGATTACCAACAACGTACGCAAAATATGATTACCCTTCTAGGGATAATAATAATAATTTAATAATTTTATTAAATTAATTAGAAAAAAATAATAGAAGATGGAGTTGAGGTGTAGAAGCATAA
Source organism: Melieria crassipennis (assembly GCA_963668005.1). Lineage (NCBI taxonomy): Eukaryota > Metazoa > Arthropoda > Insecta > Diptera > Ulidiidae > Melieria > Melieria crassipennis. The sequence continues at coordinate 100,629,014 of OY764961.1, forward strand.
TAATAATAATTTAATAATATAATTTTATTAAATTAATTAGAAAAAAATAATAGAAAATGGAATTGAGGTGTAGATGCAATATTTGTCCAAGAAAATTTTTACTTTACTTTTTATTTACTTACCAACAAAAAAATTTTACAAAGAAAACATTCCCACTAAAGGATTAAATGCACCCACTGTCACTTAACCTGGTTGCACCTTGTCTGACGTGCCGCAGAACTTGGTTGATCATTTTGCCTGCAATAAACATAAACAACATTATACACATAAATAACGCATAAACAGCAAAAAACAACAACAACAACAACAACAAGGACATGTGAAATAAAGTAAGCAGCAAAAGTGCAAGCTACAATAACAACAAATAAACAGCACATAGAACTTTTCGTTTGCTTGCAAATGCACTTTCGACCCAAACGCATACATACACGCACACACACACACTGCACAAACATGCTTACAAACATACAAGTAATTTAAACGTGGCAGTGAATAGATTATGGCGCTGATGGTTGTTTTTGTTGCTAGCTGGTGCTGCCAGTGTTCGAGGGAAATGATGTGAGAAATGCCGAGAATGGCAAAAATACGCAACCACCACTACCACTTACAACAAAAACAATAACAATAGCACTAAATGCAAGCACTGCAACAACAACAACGCTTTCAAACAGCGAAACCACACCAAGGACCTGCGCACCTCGCCCGCTGTGCATACAAATTGTCGCTGCACTGTACAGGATGCCCCTTGTTGCCGTTTTGCTGCGCTCACTTGAGCTCGTTGGCTCTGCCGTGGCAGGCTGACAGATAGCGAGCCATATGCCAAACATATATACACACACACACACACACGCGAGCACACTCGACTAGCACCTTTTCCACTTTGTTCGGTTGCCAGGCCACGCCGCGTTTGTGTGTTCTACAAAATGCGTGAAAATAATATGGGCGGCTTGAAGCGGAAGGAAATCGATACACTTCACTTCACACACACACACACATACTGGGCCATACTTTCATGCTTGCGGTGCGCACTTCAGCTAAAGGACGCTTCGAGCCGCACACACACACGAACATTAACACACTCGCACTCACACGCACACATATCTATGCTGAGCTGCACCCACGCTCGGCATCGCGTGGCACACGCTCGCTCGCTCGCTTTCGACATTTTTCTTCTTTGCATTTTGTATATTTTCAGTTGTTTTGCGGTTCTATTTTCTTATTTGCAATTTTTGTTGCTGCTGTTTTTGTTGTTGAAGCCGTTCATTGGTCTTTTGTTGCCAAAGAGTCTTCTAACATACAATTATCCTTTTGGCGGGTGTTTCCGCTGTTAACGTTTCCCTTCGCGCTGTGTTATTTTACTTTTTATGCATTTCGCTGCTGCCGTTGCTACTGTTTTCTTTTATTATATTTTTTGTTTCATTTTTTTTCTTCATTGAAAGTTGAACGCCAGCAAATGAAAGCGGCAAGTGGTCGCGCTTGCGGCTGCGACGTGTGACGTATGAATATGTTTGTGCGTGTGTATGTGTGTGCGGTTTGTCGAGCGCCATCATCATCAATTTACATTGTACATTATAAATTTCAGTAATGTTTGCAGAAAATTACACCGTTTCCTGTGCAAGCCGTGTCTGCGTGTTGGTTGTGCGCCTTTTTGTATGTGTGTGTGTGTGTATGAGTTTGCGTTTCTATGTGTACGTGCGTGTGTGCGTGGGCGTTAATAATGAGCGCGCTCGCATTGCTTGTCTGCCAGCTGCAGCTATTGTATTTTATTCCGTTGCATTTTACTATTTTTATGCAAGTTGTTGTTGCTTTTTTGTCCATGCGACCAAGACAACTGACACACATGGCACGGACCACGAACTATTCAAAAGCGAATCATATGATTTGTGCTTGCACTCACTAATAAAAACTTGTCTACATTTATTGAGTTAGAAGGCCTCTGTTTCGAAATATGACTCAACCAATAAAAAAAATATATAAAATTTATTTTTTTTTTATAAAATAGACTCCAACTACTCCCAGGTTGGCCCCTGATGTGTCAAATATAAGACCAACACTCATTTAATTTCTCTTCCGAATTGTTCTTTCAACCATTCCTATCTCCAAGTCTTAAGGGGTCTGCCATACCAAACTGGCCATTTTCTATTAACCCTTTCGCTACAGGTTTTTACTGGGGAAAGTTAAAATTTGAAATTTTTACGTTTTAGGCTTCTATGTGGTTGTATTAGCAATATTCGATAAGAAATTTTTTCATTTTTATACGCAGGGTATTTTACAGTGTTTTTCTATGAGAGCAACCACATCGTTGTGACTGCAATAAATTCTTAAACATAAAACTTTTTACGCATAACGAAAATTTGAATATTTCTTCATTTACTTCAGCCAAAATTAAAAAAAAAAGTTTTTCTATGTTTTTACGCATAACGAAAATTTGAATATTTCTTCATTTACTTCAGCCAAAATTACAAAAAAAATATCTAAGTTGAAAACAAAAACCGTCAAATTAAAAAGTTCTCTAATTTTTTCTGCTTCTTCTTCCTTTACTATGTCAAGATATAACATTAAAAAACGTGTAACTTCTCTTCTTTAAACTTAAATATTCAGTTTATTAATTTCGTATTTTTCCTAAAACTTCAAACTATTCTAAAGACCAACACAAAAAATGTATTCTTGCAACCATAGAGGATGCAAACGTCCACAAAGTAGCATGTTGCCATATGGCAACAAAATAGCGAAAGGGTTAAATTCGCTTCCCACTTGTAAATGTATTAGTTAAAGTAAGAAAGGAAAAATCGTATCTCAGAAACAACTGAAACGATTTGAAACATTTATTCAGCGATCAGCAACAATTTTCGATACAAAAAATACAAAATTACTTAAGCTTCAGAAATTCACCACCAGAGGGCGTGCCCCATACAATTGGAATTGTGTGGGTGTCAACTTTTGGATTTGTATGCGTTTGTAAGCGAGGAAAAATCGTATCTCAGAAACAACTGAAACAATTTGAAAAATGTATTCAGTGATCAGCAATAATTTTCAATGCAAAAAATACAAAATTACTTAAGATTCAGAAATTCACCACCAGAGGGCGTACCCCATACAATCGGAGTTGTGTGGTTTTCAACTTTTGGGTTTGTATGCGTTTGTAAGCGAGGAAAACTCGTATCTCAGAAACAACTGCAACGATTTGAAAAATTTATTCAGCGATCAGCCACAATTTTCAATATAGAAAATACAAAATTACTTAAGGTTCAGAAATTCACCACCATAGGGCGTGCCCCATACAATTGGAATTGTGTGGGTGTCAACTTTTGGATTTGTATGCGTTTGTAAGCGAGGAAAAATCGTATCTCAGAAACAACTGAAACGATTTGAAAAATTTATTCAGCGATCAGCAACAATTTTGAATACGAAAAATACAAAATGATTTAAGGTTCAGAAATTCACCACCAGAGGTCGTCTCCCATACAATTGGAGTTGTGTGGGTGTCAACTTTTGGGTTCGTACAAAGCAATAAACAAAATGTATTGTCGAAATCCCATTAACCTCCCCATTTCGAATATAATTGCAATCGTAATTTAGTTTTAAGAAGAAATTATTTGATTTTTGTGAGAAAATATGAATTTTTCATTCAGCCGGTACAGGTAATCCTTGCGCAGGCAGCTGGGAGTAAAAATTTGTTTCTATGTCACAAGACGTCATTACAGTATCCGATGAGTTTCACGCCCCTCCCGACACCATTAAGTTTTCAAGCCGAGCTGTTTGCTGCAACGAAGGTTGTGGAACTCACCTGCATTGAAAACAGCAAAAACTTGACTATTACCAAAAATCATCCAAAAATGTGCTACAATATCTGGTGGCAATAAAAATTGTGCCTGATGGCACAAGCAGCAAATCTATTGGTTACCTGGACATAAGACAGTGAAGAAAATAAGGCAACGGATTTTATAGCCAAAAGTGATGTTTACCTGCCAAATGAGGAGATCAGCAATGTACAGATTAATCTGCAAACTCTCAAGAAGGATCTCAATAACATCTTGAAAAGTATGTAAGTTGCAGGCAAGTTGGAACAATTTAGCTATCTGCAATACGGCAAGAATCATAAAACATTTTCTCAGAAGATTCCAACACTAAAACACTATCGACACTCAGCTTTGGGAAAACCTAATTGAATGAGTCCCTAAATGGTTTGAATGACCCAAATTGAGAAAAGCTTGTAAATTTGATTATGAGTGCAGTTAGACAGTTCATTGACGAATATTTAAAAGACAAATACAAATTGTAATACCAGCTCAAAGCTTTCGGCAGGCGACTTATAAAGTCAATGCTGTGTGTTTAGTAGTGTCCGACCGAATATTCGGTTTCGGTTTCGGTTTCGGCCCAAATAAGTGGTTTCGGTTTCGGTTTCAGTTTCGGCCAAAAAATGGCCGAATAGCCGAAACCGAAACTTTCTAGAATATTTTTTACATTTTATTGTGTAGCAGATATATAGTAAAAGGAGGAGTAATTTAGATGCCAGCAATGTAAACAAACTTCTTTTTTTAGCATATAATATTAAATTATTTAATTTTGAATATTTTCGAGTAAGGTACGGAAGGGTGATTTCTTCTTGTTTACGTTTTTAAAAAATGAATAAATTGTTTTTATTAACACTTCTGTTACCTTAGGGTCATTTTCGAGTAAAATTTGACTTTAAAGAGCCGTAACTTTCTTATTTCTGGTAAAGAATTGTTTTCCTTTGGACTCAGTGACTAATTTTATGCCATTTGAATATACGCTAAATTTCATTTTATTTGCAACACTGGTTTTCGTGCAAATGAGCAACTATACAAATTTGACCTTAGGGTCATTTTATGACCCATAGTACTGAACGCAAGAAATTGGTCTATGCGATGTGTATTTTATTAGATTTGGTTTCAAAGTGTCGTGGATAAATGTTTCTGGCATTTTTGTTTTGTTTTGTGTTGGTAAGAGGGCGTGGCACTAGCTATACCACCCTTTCTACTATGGAGTAAAATCGAAATGATGAGTCATACAGCATTGCAATTTCGTGCAGTGTCCCCATGTAGACATATTGTTCCACTGGAAATATTTCATGGGCGTTTAAAATGGGCGTGGCACTTTTATAACGATCCAAATTTTGTATTTAACTTTGGAACTATAAGTCGCACATCAATGACACTCAGATCGAACTTACTATTGGGTCATGTTTTTCGACAGGGGAAAAGGGAGGAAGGAGAAAAGGGCATTTATTAAAGGGCGTAGCTTCGCCCACACATCGCAATGAGCACTATAAAAGCTTTTAAGTTTCAAGGGATCGAAACCCAATAGTACGAAAACTTTATGTTTGCTGGTATGAAATCTTGATTGAAGCTTTCAATATAAATAGTAGGTACATATAACTAGTACGAATTCTAGCAAGTAATAAATTTCTAAAAAATTCCAAAAGGAGTGTGAACAAGCTAGATTAAATTTCTGGAACATATTCGTGTCAGCGACAAACACACAATTTACTCGTGGCTGCAGTTCGCAACTCTATTATTTCTTGCGGCATCATTGCATTTGTGATGTGAAATTCATCCCTGGAATGATAACGTAACGCCGTTTATTCTATAAAGAATTGGAAAAGTTACTTCCTGGGCTTCAATTTTGCGAAAAGAAAGGAAGCCAATAATATAATCGTGTGAGTTATCCTCAGCAGTACCTTCACTAAAGAAGAAGATACTCAGTGAAAGGAAACGATGGGGCGCAATCTGGGTCAGCCGAATATATTCATTTTTTTCTTCGGGAAATCGAATAATGTTAATTAATATATATTATAATTTGTATTGGTTCATTGGTGTCAATATCTAGTATAACTTTCATATTTTGGCATACTTTTATAAATTAAACCTCTAAACTGAGTAATTTTTGGTGGGCTACGGGAACAGGCTTTCTTGCGAAATCATTTATTTTTGGGCGATTAATGATTACTATCTGTTATGTATAATATAATTGTCCAAAAATTAGTTGCGATATAGTTGTAACTTCTGAAGAAATCGCAAGAATTAAAGTGCCCGAGAAGAATATCAAAAACCTGGAAATGGTCTCCATGTTGAACATATTTGACTCCAGTAAGGCCAAATAGTAGCTTTTCAATAATAAAAGTAATAACTAATTGTTAAAATCACATTGTCTTAACTTTTTTGAACAAAATACAGAGAAATAAATCGGGGTCATTTTATGACCCAAGGGTCAAATGTGCGAGTTTTTCCTAGGGTAACAGAGGGGTTAATAAGTATTTATTTATTTATGCTATGTTTGTTTGTTTCTTCTTTATTTACTTAATGTAAAATTCGTTTGTTGAAAAAAGTGCTTGATATGGTGATTTTTATTTCAACTAGAAAGTTTCGGTTTCGGCCGAATATTAACCCTTTCGGTACAGCTTTTTACTGGGGAAAGTTAAAATTTTAAATTTTACGTTTTAGGCTTCTATGTGGTTATGTTAGCAACATTCCATAAGAAATTTTGAAATTTTTATACTCGGACCCTGTATTTTGGAGTGTTTTTCTATGAGAGCAACCACATCGTTGTGGCTGTAATAATTACTTAAACATAAAACTTTTTATGCATAACGAAAATTTGAATATTTCTTCATATACTTCAGCCAAAATTTTTTTAGAAAAAGTATCTAAATTGAAAGAAAACGTCAAATTAAAAAAGTTATCTAATTTTGTCTGCTTCTTCTTCCTTCACTATCTCAAGATATACCATTAAAAAAACGTGTATACTTCTCTTCTCTCAACTTAATTATTCAGTTTATTAATTTCGTATTTTTCCTAAAACTTCAAACTATTCTAAGGAACAACAAAAATATAGTATCCACAAGTTTTTTTACCTAAAACAGGCACTGAAAAGAGACTATGCCATATGGCATAGAATAACCGAAAGGGTTAAAAAAACGGAATATTCGGTTTCGGTTTCGGCCCAAAAAAGTGGTTTCGGTCGGACACTAGTGTTTAGTTTATACAATCTGTGTAGTTAGTCTTGTGAGATACAGATTCAATAAAATGAACCATCTTTGATTACTTATTGAAGATATTTTTGTACTAAATCAAGACATCATCACATATAGGGTTTTCGATCTATTGCATGAACTATTCTGATATGAAATTATTAGTTGGTTTTTCCAACTTCGGATTTATTGGAAATTAAATATGGCTAGAATAGAAGATGTTGCTGGCAATGTTCGTTACACTTTCTACGGCAAATATTTTAGTCTTTTCTGAGTCCTTAATGCATTAGCTCAAGTTTAATTTCGTTTGAAAAGTTCAAATACCTTCAAACTAATGTTAAAGCTGAACACAAATTATTTACTTCATCAACTCAAATCCAAAAAGAATTAATTGCATACATTTAGGCGCAATTACGCTAATTGCAAACATTGACTGAACTAAATAATAACGAGGTCTCAGCTCACTATACTTATGTCTTATGTATATAAATACTATACTTATATACACTTATATGCTTATATACACACTTATATACACTAACAATACATATGTATCTACATTGCATAACATATATCTTTTGTATATTTATAACAAAAGTGTCTACAATGAATGACACCAAAAGCAATGACAAGTTCAAGGCTGAAATGTTTTCATTTCAGCTCCGACATGTCGAATAGTGTCAGCTCAAAAAAGTAATTGACAGCGTCGTCGGCTTTTTGTCTTCACTTGGCAAGTGCGGCCCGAAAAAAATATATGGCGCATAACTAAACGTTTGTGTTGGGCAATCGTACGTGTGTGCTAATCTGCGTGTGTGTGTGTACTCGTATTTGTGTGTGTGTGATGTGGCAAAGCGACAGCACTTGGAGTGGCTAATTTGCTGAATATTTCATGCAAATTAGTCTGCAACTCCCACACGTGCCACTGCACAAACTATCTTTTTCACCCATACACACACACATATACACACAAACACATACATACTGCATACGTGTCAAGCGGCGGCGGTGTTTGTACGTGTGTGCCAGTGGCAATGCCAGTGTCACGCCGGTTTAATATGCCAGTCTTGTGCGCAGACCTACTGACAGCATAATAGGCGCCTTAGCCAGCCTGTCAGTCAGTCAACCCGTCAGCCCGTTAGTCAGTTAGTCATTCGGTGAGTCGCTGTTGTGCCATGTTTTTGCACCTTTTGTTTGAATTTTATAATTTTGCGCAACATTCTCGAATGTTTAGCAGCACAAAGGTGTCGCTCGCTGGCGCATGTTTGGCATATTTGCGGTCTCATTGTGGGCGCGGTCGTTGCTATGTGTGTGTGTGTGTGTGTGTGTTATAATACATCAACACATATGTATGTTTATGTAAAGTGAAAAAAATCACTTACATAATGATTATTTCGTTGGAACGGGTAGGCAGCCTGTCGTGGTTAAAGCAATTGCTGAGCTTGCAATGGCAGTTGACAGTCAATACATATATTATTTAACACATAACTGAGCGTGATTTATGACATGACAGCATTTATTTAAATTACAAGCACTTATTTGGAAGTTTTTTTTTGGGCAGGTTACGATGACAACAGAGACAAGTATATGCAGAAGAATAGGGCGTAAGAGATGTTAAAGTGTTGCCTACCATTTCCGAATTATGCATTGTGTATACAAAGGAATGTCTAATTTTGTGGGATTTAATGAAAAATGCATTGAATTTAATTTTTAGAAATGTGTCGGTGGGATTATATAGTAAAATACTTAAAGGTGATTTTAAAATATCTGATTCGAATGTATTCAATCCAACTTGCCATTATTCCAGTTTCTATTAGAGATATAAATATGTTTCGAGTGTTGTTATTGTAACCTTTACTCAGAGACTTTGGTACAAATATATTTTATTCAAAGTATTGTCCATCCTTACCTATCCTTATCCATCCTTAAAAATGTCTTGTCTTATGAGGCAATAAAAGCATAAACCACAAAACGTGTTACTTCTTCGTAAAAAGTGAAATGATGTTCGGCCAGGCACTGAGTCACCGATCAGAAGAAGTAATAGTCGGAAGGAGCAATGTCTGGTAAATACGGCAAGTGGATCAGGGCATCCCTTTGAAGCATCTCAAAAGTTTGCTTGACGACTTTTGCAGCTTTTTGTGGACAAGCCATGTTGTGCAGAAAGATCAGAGTTTCCTGCAAATTATATTTTGTTAGCACAAAGGATGACATGGTTAGAGCACAAAGAAAGATAAGAGATTTTTAAAGGGAAATCATGACACTTTATCACGACTACAGTTGTCCAATGTGCTTAAATGCTAGTTGCAAAATTTTTTATAAATTCTTTAAAACTTATTTATATTATCTCAACCCCAAAATGAGATCAAACATATGTCCAGCTGTCATATAAAATTAACTATTTTTGCTTCCAGGTTAACTTTAGGTAAATCAAATATTTATAAGGCACACACATTTAAACAGTCACATTAACCCATTAGCGCCCAATGTTCCCAGTTGGGAACAATTACTTAAACGAGCACATTATTCAAAGGCAACAATATATCGAGCTTTCGATAAAATTTCGAATGCGAATCGAACATCGTGGGATGCATGTTCATGTTGATCCCATTTGGAGCACTATTAAAATTAAAATAAAAAATTTTTTTTTTACGTGTTTATATTGGGCACTAATGGGTTAAAGTCACAGTGACAGTAAAGTTGCATTAAAAAAAAATGTTTACAAAACACAACTTTCCTTCCTCCAATTCTTAATCCTTTCGACCCTAAATTTGCCTGATAGCAACTTCACTTATTTGTCATCTTATAGCAAAAGCTACGATTGATTTATGGGTTTAATTTAAGTAGGCACCAAAAAATTAATATTACAAAATACAAAAATTGTACTGCTTTCCCCAAACTAATTCCCAATGATTTGCAGCGATATCAGGGAAAGTTTGTGTTCTAATTGAAGTCTACGATTTGGGCGCGTTTGATTAAAACCCTGTTTCTTTAATAATGGTTAAATAAAATCAAAACGTGATAATTTTGCATTTTTATAAAATTTTAAGTAATTTGTCTGTAATTAAAAAATATTGAAACAAAATTTATTTAACCCGTTTTAAACTAAAATTGTTCAGAAGTAAACTAGCTCTAGAACTCTAACAAAGAGGCGTGGCGACTTCAACTGTCGTGTGCACACTTCTTAGGCAAGTTTTTCATGATTTAAATACCAAAAAGTAATATCGAGACACAGGGTAAAATTTGGAGGCGAAAGGGTTAAGGACCATGTACAAAATTTAGATTTTATGATACAAATTGTTACCTGCCCAGAAACGCTGAGGAGTCAAATATAAGACTTTCCCTTATATATTTTTCATTCTAAACGCAACTTTGCACTCTATTTAATTTTCATGTCCAACCCTTGTCAATTGCTTTCAGATGGCCTTGAGAGAGTTTAAATGTAAGACAGGTTTTCATAAATATAAATGTCACTATGTCCATTGTGCATTGTAGATGCCTGCAAGTGGCAAATAGTTTCCAGAGACATTGCTTGCTTTGTGCAACAGTTTGATTAAAAGCTATCTTGATGGTTCAGGCTCTCAGGAATAATTCAACAGTTGAGTTGAGTTGAGTTGAGTTGAGTTGAGTTGAGTTGAGTTGAGTTGAGTTGAGTTGAGTTGAGTTGAGTTGAGTTGAGTTGAGTTGAGTTGAGTTGAGTTGAGTTGAGTTGAGTTGAGTTGAGTTGAGTTGAGTTGAGTTGAGTTGAGTTGAGTTGAGTTGAGTTGAGTTGAGTTGAGTTGAGTTGAGTTGAGTTGAGTTGAGTTGAGTTGAGTTGAGTTGAGTTGAGTTGAGTTGAGTTGGGTTGAGTTGAGTTGAGTTGAGTCGAGTTGAGTTGAGTTGAGTTGAGTTGATTTGAGTTGAGTTGAGTTGAGTTAAATTGAGTTGAATTGTGTTAAAATGACCTGTGTTGAGTTGAGTTGAGTTAAGATGATTTGAGTTGAGTTGGGTTGAGTTGAGTTGATTTGAGTTGAATCGATTTTAGTTGCGTTGACTTGAGTTGATTTGAGTTGAGTTGAGTTGAGTTAAATTGAGTTGAATTGTGTTAGTTGAGTTGAGTTGAGTTGAGTTGAGTTGAGTTGAGTTGAGTTGAGTTGAGTTGAGTTGAGTTGAGTTGAGTTGAGTTGAGTTGAGTTGAGTTGAGTTGAGTTTAGTTGTATTGAGCTGAGTTAAGTTCAGTTAAGTTCAGTTGAGTTGAGTCGATTTGAGTTGCTTTGACTTGAGTTGATTTGAGTTGAGTTGAGTTAAATTTAGTTGAATTGTGTTAAATTGACTTGTGTTCAGTTGAGTTGAGTTGAGTTGTATTGAGCTGAGTTAAGTTCAGTTAATTTCAGTTGAGTTGAGTCGATTTGAGTTGCGTTGCGTTGACTTGAGTTGATTTGAGTTGAGTTGAGTTAAGTCGATTTGAGTTGAGTTGATTTGAGTTGAGTTGAGTTAAATTGAGTTGAATTGTGTTAGTTGAGTTGAGTTGAGTTGAGTTGAGTTGAGTTGAGTTGAGTTGAGTTGAGTTGAGTTGAGTTGAGTTGAGTTGAGTTGAGTTGAGTTGTATTGAGCTGAGTTAAGTTCAGTTAAGTTCAGTTGAGTTAAGTCGATTTGAGTTGCGTTGACTTGAATTGAGTTGGGTTGAGAGGGAAAGCAATTTTTAATCGATTTCGAAGGCTAATTGAAATACACGCCAGGTTCGCTTTTCGGCTTAACTCACCTCTTGGAGTAGCAATAAGAAACAGATCACCGAGAGAGTTAACCGCTTCTAACAACACAAATAACAGTAGTGTCAACTAAGTAGAGCATATATACTACTTGAATGCAAAGGCATCGTCACTCTAACCCACAAACTCTCACCATAAATAGAGTTAACTGTCACTTCTATTTCTTTCCATAAACACTTTTCCATTCTTGATCTTGTAATCTCCCAAACAAATGTATTTTTATTATTATTATTATTTATTAGAGTAATATAAAATATTAAACTAACTTAAAAAGCACTCTAGCTACCAAGGCCTACGGTGCGATCAATGTACATATATATTGCTTTCTTCTTTGTGTATCTTTGTCTTCGTTTTGCACTTTTTTTTTTTTTATTTATTTATTTATTTATTTATTGTTTTTTTTTTAATTTTTTAATTTTTTGTTATTTGTTATTATTTTATGTGCATGTACGTATGTGACAATTCCGTTCAATATTTAATATTAAGATTTAATAAAAAATTTGTTAAATTTTGCTGCTTAGCTTAATGTCATTTATGTATTTAACAATTCTTTTAACGTTTACTAGATTAATATCATTTAATAAGGTTGACGGTACAGTGGTATCGAAGTTTGTCGCACGAAGTGTCGCTAAGTTTGGGCAATAGTCAAGGATATGTTGGACAGTTAAGCGGTGGGGGGTCGCATTGCAAAAGGTGGCTATGAGTTATCACTGTGTGGCCGAGTCTTAGTCGTGTAAAGTAGGTGATTTCTTTTCTTGATAATTCCGCTGGGTAGAGGGCTTTCGTACAATCACGATTAATTATGGAATAAAGGTGTTGAAAATGGGACCAGTCTGAAATTTTTTCGTTACGAAAAAGTCTATTTATCAGCGTTTGTAATTCCTTTTTCGGCGTTGCATTGAAAATTGGGCATGGTGATAAGACTGCGTCTTTCGCTGCTTTATCGGCAAACTCGTTGCCTGAGATACCCTTATGTCCAGGAACCCAAAGGATTTGGAGTTTCTTTTGATGTTTTATAAGCCTGTCCCTAAGCCTAATGTAAGATCTGACTTTTTCTTATAATTTTTATTGTAATTCTCCACGTCCACTCAAGTGTCAAAAAAGCCCATTCTAAGCCCCCAACACAATGAATTTCTTCTTTATTTGCACACTGAACACAAAAATTTAAATAAAGTTCTATGAAATAACATATTTAAATTTCAAACCTTAATGCAAACAGCCGCCTTCTGTTTATCGTTTCTGATTTTCTCAAGTGTCAAAAAAGTCCACTCTAAGCTCCCAGCACAATGAACTTCTTATTTATTTGCACACCAAACACTAAAACTTAAGTGAAATTCTATAAAATGATATTTAAATTTCAACAAAAATGTTCTTAGTAGCACGCAGGCAAAACAAAGTTCCAGAATTAAACCGAAACGAAAAGCTTTTTTTTGCTCAAAGTGTCATAATTTAAATATTTTGCGTTCAATTTATGCTTATTTTGGCCTCAACACACCACCAACTAACTGCTGCCACCACTAGCATCCACCACCAAAAAAGAAGTCACACCAAACTTTTCATTTGCTTTATGCGACTTAAATTTTTGTGATACTTTTGCCGCTGCCATTACTTCTGTTGTGCGCATTGGAGTTTTTGTTGTTATTATTGTTGTTGTTGTTACTGCTGTTGTTGCTACTCATGTTTCAGCAGCGCTGCCGGGTAGGTGTTGGTGGTGCAAAGTTTTTCGCATAAAGTTGTCAGCGACACAAGTAGCAACGTGGCATACACTGCGTATACTTAACCTTAATTGATAAGAAGTAAAATTGTGAAACTTAACACAAAGTTTTCGCTACTTTTGCCATAGGCTACGGACATATAAGTGTAAGCAATGTTAAGTGGATAGCGAGCGACCAAAATTTGCTTTGGGCTCGGCAATGAATTTCTTTGTAAGTAAATCGATTTATTTCTATTTTTGGGGAAAAACTTTAAAGTTGCAAGCAAAAAAATTTTATAATATAAGTATGTATATAATTGTATTTGTTTTTCTAATGAAAAAGCAGTTTATTAAGTCATAATTGACTGTACAACTTTGCACTGTAATTCTGATGAGCAAAATTGTGTAATGTATGTTCAATGAAATAACAAAAATATTGGAAAAGTTTTTGCAAAGGAAACTATTGGAGTTTGATGAAATTAAAGCCAACGAAACGGAGTACATTTAAGATATAAGAAATGTATTATTAAAATTTAAAGTTTTCTCTCTTTCTTGACTAAAAACGTTCAGAAAAAGGGTCTATAAAACACACACCTAATGGTTGCAACTGAAGACGTAGGGCTGCGTTCATTGGAGGCCAACTATTTGAAAATGACCAGCAAAATGGACATCATAAAGTCAGGCATGAAAGCAACAACAAGTCATGAAAGCAACAGCAATGATGAGAACTTGGATAACTACAACAGCAAAACAAGGGATAAAAGATGAGCAAAACATTGAACGGTTACAGCGAAAACACTGAAAAATGATTATATAGCAACAAGAAGAACATCTCGAACAAGAACAACAACCAGATAAGCACACCAGCGGACAGACAGACAAGCAAGCAAACTAATCAAATAATAATTTTATGCGAAGAGGCGCAAAACACATTACGAACACCGCCTGTGGCGAGGGGAGTGCAAGCAGTTGAATAGCGAGCAACGAGTAGCGAGTAGCCAGTGGCAACGGGAGCGAGAACGAAGACGAGTAATGTGAGAAGCAACATGTGCGGCCATTTAACGTCTCGTAGTGTGAATGGTTAAATGACGCACAATTGGTTGGTGTTGTTGTTGTTGTTGGTAGTGCTGGCAGCTTGCCACAATTGTTCACACCAGTCGGTTTTGTTGCCATTGTTCTGAGAATTTTGTTTCATTGGTTATAGGATAAAAGTTAGGATATGGTGCAATTTCATCATGTTGGTGTTGCCTAGAAATGAAAAGCATTCAAATTTATATTTGCAACATTAGATAAAACTTATCATTAAATCAGTATTGTAGATGAATTATTAGTTTCTTTGAAAAGCGAATAAAACATTCAAATTTTACTTTTGGTTACAAGGCACACAAATCTCAAAAGATAGTCAAAAGTCAACTCTTGGGGGTCATTTAGACCCATTTCTTCTATTTATAGTAGAAAGGGGCCTCTTCAGTATGCAGTAGAAGACCAAACTCTTTCCCCTCCCCCTTGTTTGCGCCATCAAATATTCCCCTATCTAAGCTTTGACCCCAAGCACAGATTGCCGTCAATCGTCACACTGCTGTTGTGCTCCCCCAACGCAAATGCATGCAACGTTGGCTGCAGTAAAATAAACACTCTCACCCCGCCTTACCATTCCACTTCACTTTCGTTCCGCTCCTTTTAGCCATTGCAGAGCTGCGTGCAAACTAGTTTGACATAAACAAAAGCTGTCAGTTGTGCAAGAACGTTCGGAAGGAATTAGTGCTGGCAGCATATGCACTAAATACACTGTCGAGCGTTCGTTTCTGGATCCATCTTTGCCTCAAACTTCTCTCTACTGTCCGCCATGCTGCCAAACTACCCAACCAGCTCTCGCATCACTCGTTCGTACCGCAGCAACGTGCGCGCGTGCCGGTTTTTGTAAATTTTAACGCCCATAAGTATGCAAAGTAATGCGCTGCATAAAGCTGACGCTACACATTCGTGTTTAAAATTATAGCGCAAACAGCAGAGAGCGCAAAGGCGAGACGTGATCGTTTTACAATAAAGACACGTAAAATAAATTTTGGCAGCAGCCAGTCGAGATGCATGCAACATAAAGTAAAACAACAACAACAACATTTTCATTTAGTGTGCCAATGCTTGCTTGCGCAAACAACACGAAGCATACGCAGCAAATGTAATGCACCGACATGAACGGCGACAGGGACAACGACACCATGAACTGTCGAAGGTGTTGCGTGTGTGCATTCGTGCGTGTGAGTATGTATAAGAATGTGTGTGAGGGTGTATGAGTACATGAGTAACACCGTGCGATAGCATTTTTCACCCCGGGAAAAATCCATATGTGCGTGAAACTAGAGACCAAATATAGTAATACTGAGTAATCAGTTTCTCATTTCTACATCCTTTGTTGTTTTAAAAGGACTTCAAAACTTTAAAGGGGATACAAAATAAAAAAAATATAAAAAATACTTAACCCCGTTAGAATATGGCGACATGTATATCAAATGAAAGAGGAAAGGCTCAAGAATTTAAATAAAATTAATTTTTTATCTATTTGTAAAAAAGGATATGAAAAAGGTCCTTTGAAAATTTTAATCCTTTATATCCATGAAAATTGATATAGAATTTTCTCGAAGAGTAACTAACTAATTATCTCCTTGATCACGTGTCAAAATTTCATTACTCTAACTCTATTGGTTCGAAAATTATTAAAAAAAAGGCGGAAGCTGCAATTTTAATGAAATACAAAAATTCTAATTTATTTGAATATAAGTATTTTAAATAATAAAAAGATACAACATCAACCAAGCGAAAATAATAAAATTTTGGCACGTGATCAAGGAGATTTTAGGTTTTAACATACTTACTCTTCAAGAAAATTCGATGCAAACTTTCAAGAATATATAGGATTGAAATTTTCAAAGGACCCTTTTCATATCCTTTTTTTTGCAAATAGATACAAAATTAATTTTATTTAAATTCTTGAGCCTTTCCTCTTTCATTTGATATACATATCGCATACATATTTTTTATATTTTTTTATTTTTTATCCCCTTCAAAATTTTGAAGTCCTTTTAAAAGGACAAAGGATGTAGAAATGAAAAAGTGAGTACGCAGTATTACTATATTTGGTCTCTAGTTTCACTCCCATATGGATTTTCCAGTATGAAGAATTTTTTTTAAATTTTTGTCGCACGGTGTAATACTAAGTGTGAGGGCAGAATGCGAGTGCAATGACAGCATAATGAAATTGTCTAATGTTGAACCGAAAGTTGACGAGACACAAGTAAAATATTTGTTTTACTTGCAACACGTGTTACAGCGATATGAATATTCTGCAATTTGAATTTGTAATTTCATTTTTTGACAATTTGTGTAGTCTTAAAAAAGAAGTAAAGTCAACAGAGCCCTGTAGGTGCCAAGTATATATTAATAACAACTCAGACACACACATATGTGGCTGATTTGAAAAGTTTCCAACCTCAACATGAAGAGAGCAGCAATCATGAACAAGATATAAGGAATCTCTTTGGATCTCATTTGCAAGGTAATCAGCTAAATATTCATTCATTTCAGTTACTTTAGACGCGCAGTTGTTGTTTGACAATAGTTTAAGTTAGTTGATGTGAATGGCTTTGTAGTTATGTAGACAGGTAGGAATGGCTGCTCCAAGGTGAAGTCCACTTTGGCTATAAAGACGTATTGTGTTAACTCAATCAATCGAGTTTAAGTTCGCTTACTCATTGAACCAGTTTGAGCTCCTTACGAAAACTAGAAGACTATGAATTATCCTTGAACGATCGAACTAAGGTCTGCCCGCTTATTGAACCAGTTTGACCTCCTCACAAAATCTAGAAGACTGTTAATAGCCCCCTACTAATCCAGCTAAAGTCTGCTCAATCATTAAGATGAAACTGTCAATCATTAAGATGAAACTGTTAATAGTCCTTAATTAATCGAGATTAAATCCGCTCACTGATGGGCAAGATTCCCTTGTGGTCCTTTTTAGAAGAATTAAAGAGATGACAACATCGCTTGAAGAAGTGCGTAGACTCACAAGGCAACTATTAAGAAAAAATACATATAAATTAAAAAAAAACAAAGTCCTTATATTTGTTATGTCGGAAACTTTTCAGCCCTCTTTTGTTGAATTTGTTATTTCCAAAATCGTCTTCTAGCACATCGTGACACTACTCTTCCATTAGAATTTGTGCAAATTCATAATCCTTAAATATTTTCCTATTCATTTTCTTTCATTTGACTTAACTCTACAAAGCCAAAGGATGTCAAACTAGCTCCATTGTTGTCTTTTACTATTCGATTGATTGACATTCTGAAAGAATACTTTGCAATTTCTTAAATTTTATGATCTCCAAATGTTTCTCTATTCATTTTAATCCATTTTACTTAACACTAGAAGGTCAAAGGATGTCGAACTACCTCCATTGTGGTCTTTTTTTATTCGACTGATTGGCTTTCATTAAAAAAAACTTTGCAATTTGTGCAATTTTATGATCTTTGAATGTTTTTCCATCAATTTTATTCCATTTGACTTAACACTAGAAGCCAAACGATGTCAAACTAGCTCCATTGTGGTCTATTACTATTCGATTCATTGACTTTGTGAAAGAAAACTTTGCAAATATGCAATTTTATGATTTTCGAATGTTCCTTCATCAATTTCATTTCATTTAACTTAACACTAAAATGCCAAATGATGTCAAAACAGCTCAGCTTATTATTCGACCAATTGGCTTTCTAAAAGATCTCCTAGCAATTTTTCAAATTTTATGATCTTTGAATATATTTCTGTTCATTTGCTTTCATTTCACTTAACACTCGAATGCCAGAGGAAGTCAAACTATTTCTATTGTGGTATTTAATTATTCGATTAAATAAATTTCTGAAAGAAAACTTAGCAATATGTGCAATTTTATGATCTTTGAAAGTTTTTATATTAATTTTCTTTTGTTTAACTTAACACTAGAATACCAAAATAGCTCCATTAACGGTTTTTATCATTTTATTTTACGACTGAACGAAAATATTTTTTATCTTTTACTATTTTTTGAAACTAAATTAAATACAAAAACCGAAATAATAACATAATTTCTTATGTCAATTAAGAAAGGCGGGATGGCCCTGGCATTCTAGGGTTAAAGTGCAAAAGCAAAACAAAAATAACATAATTACCCCACATGGCTAAATTGTTAACTGAATAACATAAAATAACTTACGTCTTCAATGCGCAAACTTCTCACAGAAAACTCACACAAGTAAACTAAATGCAAGCGCGATAATTTACAAATAATCGACTTGATTTTTTTCAAATTTTCATGCTTTGCTTAAAAATCTATGTCTGTTGTGCAATGACTTTCGCAGATGCGGCGGGAATGAAGACTGCAAAGAAACTGTAAGAATGCGCATTCAATTTTTGTCACAACACATTCTCAGCCTTCTAGCGGGCACTGAGAAGATACATTGGAGTTATTTTAATAAATTTATCACTAAGTGGCTATCGTCTGTGGAAAGTGTATAGGCGTAGTTTTCAAGTGGTAACACAATGGACCCTAGAAACGGCCACTTTACTTACTTACCTATACTTAGCTAAGAAATTAAAATGTTCCATGAGTAAATTTTAACCATGCGAGGAAGTACATAGAGGTTTAAATAAAGGATCGAGTCAATAAACGGGGCATAGTTGTTATGCAGTGCTTTAAAAAGTCGGTCAACACCAACTGAGACTAGTGTCCGACCGAAATATCTTTTCTGGGCCAAAACCGAAACCGAATTTCTGTTTTTTTTTTATTATTCAGCCGAAACCGAAACCGAAACTTTGTATGTAAAATAAAAATCGAATCGAAAAACGAATTTTACATTAAGTAAATGAAGATCAAACAAACAAACAAACAAACAAACATAACATAAATAAATAAATACTTGTTAATAAAAACAATTTATTAATTTTTTTAAAATATAAACATGAAAAAATCACCCTTTCGTACCTTACTCGCTAATATTAAAAATTAAATAATAAAATATTATATGCTAAAAAAAGAAGTCTATTTACATCGGTGGCATCTAAATTACTCCTCATTTCACTATCTGCTACACAATAAAATGTAAAAAATATTCTAGAAAGTTTCGCTTTCCGAAACTGAACCCAAAACCCAAACCACTTATTTGGGCCGAAACCGAATATTCGGTCGGACACCAACTGAGACCAACAGTGATTTGGTTTTGGTAATACGCATTACATTTGCAAGGCCATATTTCAAGCATACTTTTAGGGTTGATTTTAAAATATTAATTTCGTGCCGTGTCAAATAACTCAGTG
Organism: Melieria crassipennis; assembly: GCA_963668005.1. NCBI lineage: Eukaryota > Metazoa > Arthropoda > Insecta > Diptera > Ulidiidae > Melieria > Melieria crassipennis. The sequence goes on from OY764961.1 coordinate 100,648,783, forward strand.
TCAAAATTTGATTTATTACATATTTAATAACTCAGCGTCAAATATTTCAGTGTCAAATAACTCAGCCTGATATCGGTTTACGTCATGAATACAAAACAAACGAGATCCGGTGTCACAACAATCTATTCTTGCATTTACAATTGTTGGCATATTTATGTACATGTATATGTATATGTATTTTTACAAACATATTTCATGTGTATTTAGACAAATATAGATTGCAAAAATATTCAATTAGATTGCACAAAACTGGCTCTTTTCCAGAAACGCCTGCAGACGTTCGCGGACCAGCTAAACATGCACGTATGTACTGTATGTCTGTTACGTAGTGCATGTATGTGTGTGTGTGTGTGTGTGTGTGTGTATGGGTACGTATGTATTTGAGCATCACGTGTATTTGTGCTTGTCAGCGCGACGCTTTAATTTTCCACTTGAAACTCAACATTAATAATTTCAGCGCACAAGTGCGCACTCACACATACTCACACATACACGCGAGCGCCTTCATAAGTGGCAAATTGCTGCAGAAAGTGCGTTGCATACTTTTCGACATTGACAAATGATGTAATGAAGTGTGGGGGGCCAATTCAGTGCCGCTCATCTCTGCGTGCGGAGCTCAGTTTAGCTCGGCGCACGCAGCTCCAAGTGCCAACAGTGGCGTGCCGCATGTGCATGTGTGGGTTTTTGTGTCTGTTTCTGTGCGTGTTTTTGATGCAGGCGTAAATTTTCCACATAACATAAACTTTGGATACTCAATAAAGTTCTGTTGCATGTGCGCTGCATGTACCTTGCACATGCTGCAATTGAGTTTTGTCAACGTGCCAATTTGCTTCAGCTACGTGCGCTCAATTTGCCTTTATTCATGCGTTCTCACAAGTAAGTACATACATTCACACAAGAATATATGTGTGTATGCGTTTTGTGCGCATTTTTGTATGTAGATAGATAGATGTGCGCGGTTGCATGCGAACGTGGTTTGTGTGTGCGTTTGCCGCTGACATTGAATATGTAATGAATGTGTAATGAGACGTTGTGTTGTTTCACTTTATGAATGATTTTTATTTTTTCTCGCTGCTCTCATGTTTTTTATTAACTGTTTTGTATGAATTTGTAATGCATGAAGCACTCTTGAAATTTACAATGTTTGAAGCCAAAAAAAAGCCATAAAAATTAATTGCACAGAAAAATGATTAATTAAAACACTAAGTGAAATTGAAAACCATTTATAAAAACAAAACCAAAAAAAATTTCAAAACCAAATGATTAAATTAAACGCTAATTGAAATTAAACACCATTTATTTTAAAAGTTCAATTTATTTACATGAAAAAATTTTAATTGTAATCCATCAACAAATTAATATTTTCATAATAATTTCTAATAAACATTTAAAAAAAACTGAACAGCTTAAAAATTACAAATTTTATTCCATAACTGCAATTCACACACGCACACACACTCAGTCATGCAGTAATCACTTTCGTCCCAACGAGTATGGCAAAATTATTTACAGCTGCAAGCAGCGAAGCGAACCACATAAACACGTACAACAAATAAAGTTGTTATGCTTATTTATGTGGCAGTTGAGTCGAATTCTTAATCTACTCGTTGATTTCTTTTTGTCTACCGCAATCGCCATGGCATGCAGTGTGCATGCATGTGTGTGTGTGTGTGTGTGTGTGTGGGAACATACATTTTTTTTGTTTTTCCACAAATACCACATAATTTATGTGCTGCCATCACTTGTCGTGAATGAAACACATCATAAATGTTTGCCAAACATGCAACATGCTGCAGTTGCGGTTGCATGTTACGTACACATTCTGCACACGAATCCCGGGCAATTTGCTTAAGAAATGAACTATGCTGCAGTTTATCGAAATTTTTATGGTGCTTTCTATTTCATGAGCTAACTGATTATTTGGCCAGTTTTATGCGGCCTTGATGGGTGCTTAAAGAATTGAAAATACGTTTAGAAAGTAGGGTTTTGGAGTTACGATACCAAAAATGGTTAAAAATTGGGGCTATAGAAATTTATAAATTTGTAAATAATTTGTTCGAAAATGAGAAAGTGAATTGTTAGATCAGAAAGTAGATTAAGATCATAAAGATTGAGTAACTTGAATCTGGATAAACTTTAAAAAAGATTAAGTAACCTGAATCTGTGTGTATTTTAGACTTAAGAAAGCAAAGCGTTACATCAGATAGTAAAAATAATGGAGTAACTTGGATATAGATGCATTTTAGATAAGATTGAATAACTTGGATTTATACATATTTTATACTTAAGAAACCGAAACATTGAATGAGAAAGTCAAAAAGATTGAGTAACTTGGATCTGGATGTACTTTAAATAAGATTGAATAACCTCGATTTGTAGGTATTGTAACGATAAGACAGTCTGTCGCTCTGCAAAGCAGCCCTGTCGCTACGCGCCGTGCTATAATTCAATCTGGCAACGACGGCCGCGATAATAAGGGAAACTTTTAGGCCAACCTGGCAATGATGGCAACTTTTAGTCCAACCTGGCAATGATGGCAATTTTTAGTCCAACCTGGCAATGATGGAAACTTCTAGTCCAACCTGGCAATGATGGAAACTTCTAGTCTAACCTGGCAATGATGGTCGCGATCATCATGGAAACCGTTAGTCCACTCCGGAATGTGCGGGAACGATCTGCGCGATGGCCGGACAGGTATAAAAGGCAGCCGGGTGCGGCGCAGCGAGTCAGTCTGATTTTGACTAGCGGAGTTGCCACGCGGAATAATTAAGCGAATATTTAAGTGTAAAGACAGTGAAGTGTAAACCTGTGAAATAAAGAGACTGTTGGTTTTTATTGACTGCGTTCGAGGAACTAAGTGTGTTTGTTTATTTCAAATTGCACAATCCAGTGATTCGTACTAGCCCACTAGAACTGGTATTTTCGTAACAGTATTTTAGACTTAAGTTTAACACAGTAGCACCAAATTTATTCCATAATTTTGTTGTTGAATCAACCCAATTCTATATTTGGGGTCAAGCTAACTTTTGGTATCTTTTCATTCAAGAATATGAAACATTGCCCAGCAGCACCAACATGATTCAGTGTTCAGAGATTAAACTTTTTTTTGGTGCTTATCAAGTGTAGGAGATGAATTATTGACCCAGCACTACCAACCTGATTCCATCTTTTGAAATAGAGCTAAATTTTGCTGCGATTCAAGCTTAGAAGATGAAAAATTGACCCAGTAACACCAACCGGATTCCATCTTTAGAGACTTGCTGACTTTTGCAGCTTTTCAAGTGTAAGAGATGAAACGTTGACCAAGCATTACCAACTTGATTGCTTCTCTTGAAGACTGGTTGACCTTTGGTGCTTCAAGGAGAAAAACATTGACCCAGTAACACCAACCAGATTCCATCTTTAGAGACTTAGCTGACTTTTGGTGCTTTTCAAGTGTAAGATATGAATTAGTCACCCAGCAGCACCAACCTTATTCCATTTTCTGAGGTTTAGCTGAATTTTTCCGTGCTTACAGTTTAGAAAATAAAACATTGACCCAGCAGCATCAACGTGATTCCATCTTTAGAAGTTTAGCTGACTTTTATTGCGCTTTAAGTTTAAGTGATGAAAAATTGACCCAGCAGCACCAACCTTATTCCACACTTTGAGGTTTAACTAACCGTTGCTGCATTTCAAATGTAGGAGTTAAAACATTGACCCAGTAACACCAACCAGAATCTGTCTAAAGATATTTAGCTGACTTTTGGTGTATTTCAAATGTAGGCGATGGACCATTGATTTCGTGATTTCGTTTGTTTGAGGTTTAGCTGAGCTTTGGTGCCTTTTGAGTGTATGAGATGAAACACTGAAACAATAGCACCAACCGTATTCCATCTTAGTGTCAGTAAAACCAATCTGATCCCATCTTAGTGCCAGATGGAATCTTAGTGTCAGATGAAATCTCAGTGCCAGATGGAATCTAAGTGCCAGATGGAATCGTAGTGCCAGATTAAATTAGGTAAGTCTACGAGTTCGACTTACCTAATTTTATCTAGCACTACTCCGTACTCTACCTTCAATACTAGTGACTTGGAAACTGCAAAATAATCTCAATAGGATTAACCCGGCATTGGTGTGGTGGGGTATACCATACCCCAGAGGTTGTATTTTTGTAAATAACACGGACATCAGTTTTATGCGGGCACTATTGCTTCTAGTAGCTGTTTATAACAGTCCAACCATACACATTTGTTGTCTAAAAACAACTTAAGTGTGACCAGATTTGAGTCACATCCCGCTAAAGTTCATTGGGGTATGACATACCCCACCACACCAATAACGTAACTTTTTGTGTAAATGATTTTGAATTAAAATTGTTATTTTCGATGGTCTAGTAGTCGTCGATTTATTAAAAAATATACCGTACGGAAAAATAAGAGGCAAATACCAACTGCCCAACTGCTGCGTGTAAGAAAATATCCCAGTTCAGTATTCGCATTTCGTCGCCGTAGAAAACGAATGTCGTATGTTCCATTGAATTTAATAGCACATACGACAATCGTTTTCATCGTATCATATGTTCCAAAATATATCATTAATACACAAAAATATCATGATTCTGTAAATCCTTGAAATAAAGCGAAGCTGTAGCAAAACGTCATCAGTACAGCACTCGATGTTCGGTTTGTCCGAGAGCAAAAACCTTATACGACTTGCGAAAAATGTGCTAATTTTGAGACCCTGTAATTCGCTCCTTTTTCAGTTTAGCTACCAAAAATTTAATGTCACATAACTATATGTATGTATTTAATTTTTAATACAAACTATGTTTTTTGGAAAATTATATACAGAAATTTTTTAAACCCCATTTTATGAAGTCAACTTATAAATATCGGTAATTTTCGTTTATTTTTGTTATATTTGATATTTTCTTTTACAAATTGCTTGCACATGAAGTGCTTTTGTATTTTCTTGCGTAAAAGTAAATGAAGAATAATATAAAATTGCTATCTTTTATATTTGTGTTGTTTCGTGAGGTTGCTGCTATATCAAGTCTTGGGGTATGTCATACCCCACCACACCAATAACGTAATTTTTTTCCACCACACCAAGGCCGGGTTAAGAATAATCTGAATTAAGATTCAAACAGTTTAATTATTTGTTCCCGACAGCGTAGCTAAAAGTTTAATATTAATGATAATATCATAAGCATCTAAAGGTTATTGAATCATTCATAACAAAATATACTGAGTTGATTTTTTCAATATGTTGTCTAATTTCTTTTCAATTTCACTATTCATGAACTAAAATCTAAACTGAAAAGAGGATTTCCCACAAGTTTGAATATTCGGGGTGTTAACTGTTGGTAAAAAACCAAAAATTCGAACGGTCTAAATTTTCAGAGCATCTGAACTCTTAGAGTATCTAAAATCTGAAACTATTCGAAATCGCACACCATTCGAAGACCTGATCTCAGACCATCCAAACACTTAAGTAATCTCAGACCATTTCAAGTCTGCGACCAGTCAAACTACATGGATAGTTCAGCCTACTTGGAACGGTTGAATTAAGATTTGCCTATTTAGTTTCGATAGTCAGCGGTGCGTATTGCCTATTTAGATAGTTCAGACAGCCTTAAATCAGATATAGATACTATTTTTATACAGGGTCACTTTTGACAAATGAAGGAGCTGAATTTTTAGTCCATCTGCATAGTTCAGACTGCCTTTAAATCAGGTATAAATATTGCAACGTTGAGGCTCCCTAAAGTATTTGCTGGTTTTGAAATGCGTTTTGCACTGAGTAATTGAAGTGGTTTTATTTTTCAAGCACAATCCAGAGAGACGAATAAGCCTAGAGAACTTATTTTTGTAACAATATCATAGAGATGCTAATTACAAAAATAATAATAATAATAATTTAATAATAATAATGAAATAGAGAAAAATAAATATATATATATAAAAATGAAATAAAAATATATATATAAAATAATATATTTAAATAAATAGAGAAAATTAAAAAAAAATATAGATATTTTTTCGCATCGTCTGAACTCTTAGGGCGTTTGAACTCTTGATATATCTGAAAACTGAATCCGGCCTAAGTTCCAGATGTTGGAAAACTCGGTCTCTGACGGTTCTAAATCTCAGCCAACTGCACTATTCTGATACTTCAAATTATTGGGAATATTGTAATTGAAAATATTCTAGTTTGGTTTCGATAGTTCACTGTGCGGTGAACGTATCTGAATAGTTTACATAGCCTTATTGATTACGTAAAAGCTTTATTGATACTAATTTTTGGAAAAAAACAAAAAAACTATGATATTTATTTGAATCGCTTGAACTCTTAGAGTTCGTCTCAACGCTTGGTACATCTGAAAGCTCAGACTATCTGAACACTCAGTCCCAGACTAGCGGAACCACTCGGATTCTCCAGACTATTGAGATTCTAGACCAGACATACGATCTGCCTGCTTAGATTCAATAATCCACGTTGAGAATGAATATAAATTTAAATAGTATGAACTGCGTTAAAATGAGATGTACAGATTACTAAGAAGTTGTAATAAAAATTTCAATATGTCATACTTGGGCCTTTTCAGCTCCCTCCTTCACTACTTTACTTTTACAACAGCCGTTCTACCATTAAAGTCGAAACAATATGCAATAAAAATTCACTTAAAGTAGCATAAAGCACTTCGTCTCAATGTCCCCCAAATATAATAAAACACTTTGAACCATTTGTCAGTGCAACATACCAACTTGAGTTAAGAAAAAAATAAATAACTTGCTGATACTAGCAAAACTGGCGCTTCATAATTTACTTGAAAATTTTGCGCGTTACAATTGCAAAAAAAAGTTCCAAATAAATAAACGGAAGTAGAATTGAGCGTAAGAACTAAGAACCAAACTTTTAAAACATAAAAATAAAATTTCCGCTTTACTGCGACTATTTAACAAAGTTTCCCCTTTACACACACACACACACACACATACACACAAAACGAGAGTGCGCCAGAGATGCACTAAATAGCAGCCGCCATCAGGGCAAAAAGAATGTGCGAAAAATTCCACTTAAATATCAAAGAGCAGCGTAAAAATGGGAAAATAGTGCGGAAGCAAAAGGAAACAAAATGAAGGAATAAGATGAGGCAGCGACAAGGCGCGGCAAGTGGCGAGTGTACAAAGGCGACTGGTGCGCTGATAAGAGATCTTAAAAAGAGCGAAAGGAAGTGAAGCGCGCACAAGAAATCGGAAACTAAAAAGTAACAATAACACTTAAGTAGCAAAGCGAACCAGCATTCTCACTTAAAAATCGACACAAACACACAGAAACAGAGTCGAGGCGAGCGCACATTTGGCGCAGACAAAAGGGTTGAAAGGCGGCAGAAAAATGCCTGCAACAGCATGAAATCAGCTAAAATGCGCTAAGAAAAAGCAAAAAAAAAAACAAAATAAAGTGCAAGAGATAAGCACAACTTGAGGCAAAAGTGAGGCGACGAGCGGTGAAGTGAAGCGCAATCATAGCGTTGGGTGTTCGAGCTGTGCTCTGCTAAGTGCGGGTTGGTTTTATTGTTAATGTTATTGTTGCTCTTGTTGTTGTAGTTGTTGTTGTAGCGATTGTTATGCGGCTGACATTTGCAGAGCTGGTCATTAGCGGCGCAGCTTACACGCAGGCACGCAGCGCCTAATAAATGCTAAGCCAGAGTCATGTGTGCGTGTGCGTGTGAGTGGGCGTTTGTGTGTGTGTATGTGAGTTTGTGCTCGAATACTAGCGTGCAAGTATTAGCAGCCAGACATCAAGATAAGGCCTAATAAGGGCCTTAAAGTGGTAGCGAGCTGCAAGAAAAATGTCTACACACACACACACTGGCAAGCACACATACACACAAATGAACAAAAACAACAAATGGCAACACAAAGCCAACAGCTCAGAGTCGTTTGCCTGCCCACGTTGCGCCCCAACAATAGATACGATGACGGCAATGTATAGCCGCCAGTTGTAGCATACTTGTAGGCGGCTCAAAGCAAGCGAACATACAGCAACGCAGCAGCCAGCAATTGTTTTCATTCTTTGCTTGCAAACCAACTCGCAGCACACTGACACAGTCACTTAGCTGAACAGCAACAACAATAACAATAATTAAAACAACAACAAAAACAGGGCGCTTAGCCGCACTAAGCAAAGATTTGCTGCAAATCATTTTGTCGACTTGGCAATTAACAGCGACTGCTTGGTCAACTACAACATTGTTGTTAACATACATAATACATATCTACATTTGTCTTATAATACTTATTTTTCAACTTCTAATTGCATTATTCTCATTTTGCTTGAGTTGTTTTCTGCGAAATTTCATTGGAGTTAAAATAAATATTTTATGCTTAAGTATGTTGCTGTTGTTATTACACTGCACACTAAGCATTCTATTAAATCGGCTTAAGGAAATAACTGTATTTCCTTTTTTTTTTTTTTTTATTCTTTTTTTTTTTGTGTTGTTTATTCAACTGTTTCAATTCAATTCAATTGAAGCGATTTGATTGAAGTCTGCCCACAGGCGCCGCCAATACTCGAATGCTGCCTTACCAACACTTGTTGGCAAGTGGCCCAAATGCCGTCTGTCGTCTTTGCGCCTAACACTAATACACTCTGATTGATATTATTACAAGTGCCTGGAATGCTGGCGCACAAGAAGAAAAATCGTTAAAGATAAAATTCGTATGAAAATGGCAGCAAGAAAGAGCACACACAAGAGGAGAAGAGCGCCAAGCAAAATTTGCAATATCGATGTGTGAAAATCGTCGCAGCAAGTGTGACACAAGCGATAAATCATTTGCGCGCCCACCAACAACAACACCAACACTAACACCAACAACAACACCAGCACAAGTACCAGGACGCGCACCAGTGGCGCCAGCAATGACAGCAGCACCAGCAACGACAGCCGCCGGCCGTTTCCCACTGGCAGCAGCAGCAACAGATTTGATAGCAAAATTATGGAGCACAATGAAACTGCCGCAAATTTCGTTGTCGACAAATTGATGTGGCCAACAAAATGTGCCCGAAAAATAAATATTTTTAGGCTAAAGCATTTTAGATGGCTTTGCTTTAAATTTAATATGGTTTAAGATTTAAACGTGGAGCACTTGAAAATTATGAAAACGTTTTGTCAGTCCTTTGTGGATAATTATGGAATTTTGTTATATTTTCAACAAACCTTTTGAATAGTTTCGATTGATTAGAAATTGAAAATCACTTGAAAACACAAGAGTTAATTTTGTAATTAGTAATTTTGATGACTACTCGTTTGGTTTATAGTTCAAGCGGCTCAACATGACTTCATGAAAATTTTCTAATATATTATATCTTTTTTACAGGGACCGTAAAAATCATAAGCTAAATATAAAAATCAAAATATAAAACATATTTTTCGATTTTTACTTTGCGCTCACCCAGTGGCGGATCCAGGGGGGGGGTTTGGGGGTTGAACCCCCCCCCCCCCCCCGAAATATGTGGATCGACTCATTACAAATTAAAAGACATTTTATAAATTTTAAGGAATTACTTTTTAAAATATTTTTCTGGATCCGCGCCTGCGCTCACCGAATAAAAATGATTGGTTGATTTCTTTTTATCAGAAAATAAAAGTTATTTCTTGAGTTTTATTTTTTGGGGGGAAAATAAAAATTATGCGATGAGTTTTATTTTTCACTAGCAAAATGAGAATTAATTTTTCAGTTTTTTTTTTTACAAATTAAAAATTACGGGGCGAGTTTTTGTTTTTCATTTCAAAATAAGCCTCATGATGTAAGTTTAATTTTTCAAATTGTATTATTGTAGACATCTGAAACTGAGTCTAGTTTACTCTAAAAATCAATTGTTTATGATTCACCATCAGACATCAGAATCTATTCAACAAACGTGTGAATGTGTAATTTGCATCCATAAGCACGAAACTTATTCATTGCTTACTTCGAAATTTTTTATGATTACTCAAGATTCTAAATGATTATTCTGTGGACCAAAATCTATTCACCAAACGTGACAGTTTGAACTGAATCGATAGTTTGAACTGAGACAACACTGCACGTTCTCTTTCACATCCATGCATCATTGCCATTATTAATTTTGACCTTGGCCTTTTAATTTGGGGTTATTGCTGTCAGTAAAGTAACAGATTATATAATTAAGTAGGATTTGGAGGTACTTAGGTGGAGTAGAGTGCCGTCATATGAGACTTGAAGGTACATATACGCCAAGTTTGCCCTACAAGTCAATCATTGCCATTGTTAACTTTGGCCTTGGCCTCTAAATTTGAGGTTATTGTCAGCAACAAAGCGACAGATTATAAAATTAAGTCGGGTTTTTTTTCATATGAAACTTGAAGATACACATAGGTTAAGTGTGACACATTGTGATAGCTGAGGACTTGATGCTACTCCAGTTCAAATCGTTTAGAATCTGAAGCAGAGGTTTTTCATAGTAAATTTTTTTCTGAGAAAACCATTCTCTCCTAAATCAACGAAAATCTGTGATAACAACGAACATATTGTAAAATTAAAATATTTGCACCGCGTGTCTGTAAATTGTGCCATAACATAAATTTTGTAATATCTTTTCCACACAATTGACTACAACAACAAAAAGCCAGAATCCCAAAAGTATTAAGTCATTTATGATATGTCACTACAACATAAAGTAGGGTTGGCAAATAAATGAAGTAGAATGCCTTCAAATTATGATTAAGTCAGTCATCGAAGTTCGAACCATCCAAAACTTGAGACATATTAACCCATTTATGACATATCATTACGTAACTAAGTAAGAGTTCTTTCATATAGAGTTCTTGAGTTGTCTCTGTTCCCATAAAGAACCTGCTGACTGTATCCTTCGACAAGACACAGTAACACAGTTGAAGACTGTTTCGTCCGGAGTTTCTTCTCTATTAATATAGAACCTGCTGATTGGCTTATTTTTCTAAAAGACACACCATTACAGTTGAAGATTATTTGGTCTGAAGGTATCTCTGTTTTCCTATAGAACCTGCTGACTGATTCTTTATGCTGCAGGACACAGCATCATAGTGGAATACGGTGTCGTCTAAGGTTTTCTCAGTTCACTCATATATCTACTGACTGCCTTCTTTCGTTACAGGATGCAGCAGTTGAAGATTATTTGGTCTGAAGGTATCTCTGTTTTCCTATAGAACCTGCTGACTGATTCTTTATGCTGCAGGACACAGCATCATAGTGGAATACGGTGTCGTCTAAGATTTCCTCAGTTCACTCATAAATCTACTGACTGCCTTCTTTCGTTACAGGATGCAGCATCAGAATAGAAAACTATATCAACCAGAATCTTCTCTGTTCCCATAAAGAACCTCCTGCTATAAGACACAGCATTACAGTTGACGACTATTTGGTCCGAAGGTATCTTTTTGGTTTTCATATACAACCTGCTGACTGGTTCATTTTGCAGCCAGAGCTTTCTCTGTTCTCATAAAAAATTTACTCATTGCCTCCTTCCACAAACACAGCAACACAGTTGAAGACTGTTTCGTCCGTAGTTTCCCCTCTTTTCTTGTAGAATCTGCTGACTGGCTCATTTTACATCCAGAGCTTCCTCTGTTCTCATACAAAAATCTACTGATTGCCTTCTTTTATGAGACACAGCAACACAATTGAAGACGGTTTCGTCCGGAGTTTAATCTCTTTTTTATAGAACTGACTGGCTCATTTTAAAGCAGGGTACAGCATTCCAATTGAGGGCTATTCGACCCGAAGAATTCGTTATTCACCCACAAAACTTGTTGACAGTTTTCTTTTTTGCTTCAAGACTACATTATAGTTGAAGACTAAATATTTGGTCCAAAGGTATCTTTAGTAACCCATAAAACTTGCTGACTGTTTAATTTTTTCTGCAGAACAGGAACGCAGTGGACTGCATCGTTCGGAGTTTCTAGTGTTCCCTTAAAGAACCTCTTTCTATAAGACACAGCAACACAGTTGAAGACTATTTGGTCCGAAGATATCTCTGTTCTCCTATGGAATCTGCTGACTGCCTCCTTAACCTGCAAGACACAGCTTAACAGTTGAAGACTCTTTGCTCCAAAGGTATCTTTAGTAACCCATAAAACTTGCTGACTGCTTTATTTGTTGCTGCAGAACAGGAACGCAGTTGAAGACTGCATCGTTCGGAGTTTCTTCTGTTATCCTACAGAATTTTCCGGCCACTTCTTTAGGTACAGAGCACAGCAATACAGTTGAAGGCAATTTCCTTGGTTTACCCAGAGAACCTGACTTCCATACAAGATGCAGCATCACAGTGGAAGGCTGTATCGACCGGAGTTTTCTAGGTCTCCCCACAGAACCTGTTGATTCTATTTGAACTTTGCTGCAGGACACAATATCACATTGGATGACTGCTATCTATTACCTTTCTATCTGCTATCCTATCCTACTGACTGTTTTTTTTCTTGTTACTGTGGAACAGCATCTCAGTAGAAAACTAAATTGTTCTGAATTTCCTCTGTTCCTCTACAGAACCTGCTGACTCCTTCCATTCCTACAAGACGTAGCATCACAATTGAAGACTTTTTAGGTAGAACAGCGTCATGATAGAAAACTAGATCGTCTTGAGCTACCTCTGTTCTTATACAGAACAAACTCTCTTCTTTTTCAACAGTTGAGGACTACTTCGTTCAAAGTTTTCTCTCTTCAGCCTCAGAGCTGGCTGACTACTTTATTTTCACTAAACAACACAGCATCACTGTGGGAGAAAACATTGCCCATAGTTGCCTATGTTGCCCCAAATTATAATTTCAAACGTTTCCTAAAAGTAGGCCACACATTTCAATCAAATTAAGGCAGCAATTGACAGCAATCACTATAACTTTAGCTTCTACTATTCATGGCAGCCTGGCAGGCAGTCTGAATGAAAATTTTCATATTTTATTTATTTTTCATTTAATACAATGAAATTTTCTACAGTCGCTAAGTAGCATTTTCGCGCCTACTTTATGACGTTATACATTTGCCTAAATTTATGCATTCTGATAAATCAAATATGTTTTAATAAAGCCTCAACCGCAGCTGGTGGTGGTGTGCCGACTGAAAATAATTTTCAATGGAAATGATTTGAAAACCGTTTTGTGTTCAAATTCCACTTGTGTATTGTACATTTTGGCGAGGCATTTTGTACGCTACTCACTGACTGCCTGTTGGAAACTTTGGCAATATTTCCTTAATTGCAGCAACTGCGCCAATTCGCATAAACTAATTTGAAAGTGTGCTTTCACAAAGGCGCAGCGCAAGCGACGGCAACAAACTTCGAATATAAAATAACAATTATAGGCAAAACCGAAGCGTAGCAGTTTGGTTATTTGGCGCGAACACACAGCCAGCCAGCCAGCATTTAGCCAACTTTACTTAGACCCAACAAATTTACATTTCTGACGCTGCGCCTTGCCAATGATTAATATTTAATGTATATTTCAGTAGGTAAACCGAGCATAATAAGCATTTAAAAGCTTCACGCCAGCGCCACCCAGAGGCCCATAAAACGCTGCAGCGCCCACGGCGGTGGCGAAAATACAATAATAGAACGGGAAAATTAAGAAGAAGTCAGCGGTAGACCGAAGCAGCCGCAGCGACGAGAATTGAGTAACCGGAAAAGCAGCAGCTGCTGGAAAATTGAAAATTATTGTGCACGTGTGCGTATATATACACACACACATAGATATACTATATGTAGGTGTGTATGTGTGTGTGAGAGACAGCGAAAAAGCGTTACGTTGAGTAAAGCTTCAAAATGCATGCGAAATCCGCAAAATTGATGAAGAGATTTAATAAGCCAAAGTGTGTTTTTTTTTCTTGTGGTTAAATTTGATTTTTCTGAAGTTTGAGTGAAGAGTGAACAGCAATTGTTGTTGTCTTATTGTCTTCTTCACATGGTCTTATTGTCTGTCTTTCTTATTTTCTACTCAGAAATGGTTAGACGAAGGGGGCTACTGAAGTTGTCATACTTCCAAAATTGATGGCGATAGTCAACTTAGAGTTCCAACATTTAGACTAAGAAACTTCTTGCTTTCACTTGTAATGACTTTCACAAAGTCTTTAGCAATAATCTATCTCTCGGTGATTCTTGAGGCTATTATTATTATATTGTTGGTAGAATCTAAAAGTAATTGTAATTGACTCCCCTTTGACTAGTAAGTGCCCAGACTTGCATCTGCTCCAAATAGTTCACTTTTGAGTGATTTTGTAGCCTTCAACAGGCAATCCTTGCCATAAAATTTTCCAGAGACTTTGAATCTCTTTAAACCAATCCACAGTGAATTTGTTTTTGTCCATTTTGTTTTTCTTAAAATTTTGTAGTTTGGCAATGACCGAGACTTAAATTTGTGCTTTTCGTCATTTTTGGAAAGCTTTAGCAAGAATTCTATTGGCTACATTTTTCAGATTTTATATTTAATCGGTAACGTCAATATTGATAATTGCGAAGAGTAACAGAAATTGTCTAAGGACCCTTCAGTTTTGCAATAAAAACGATAACAATAGACGTATGTTGTGCTTTTTTGCAGTGTTCTCAATTTTTCATGCTGATTGCAAACTTTTAGGGATGAAACAATTAAATTTTGTCGAAAAATAGCTGTTTAGACCACATTTCAAATTGAATTATTTTCTGAGATCGGAAGATATCGGAGGATTTGATTTCATTATTCGACAAAGAAAGAATGCTTCTTCAAATAAAAAAATCCAGGAACATACTTTTACATACTTTTTAGATATTTTCCTCTAAGTTTTGCCAATTTTCAGATTTTTAATTTAAAAAAATATTTTGAATTAAAAGTAATGTAAAAGCCTCAGGCTTGCAAATTTTAAGAAAACATTAAAAGTGAAAATGGCCACATCATTTCTTAATCTGTATTGAAAGTTTTACCAACTTCTTGGTAACCATGTATTTTTAAAATTGTGTGTACTCAATAGACTAAAAAACAGAAAATATGTGTTTACATTTTTTTGTGAAAAAAGTTTCAACTTTGAGCCGCTTTTGCACACACACTAATTAATTTTTGCGCAGATTTTTTTGGGTTTTCTTAGTTGGAGTTTAACCTTACAAATGACATCAAAATTGTTAAATTCTTAGGCTAAAAATTGTTTCAATTTTGTCTATGGAACGAATCACTGTGCAATCCGTTGCTTCGGTAAAGCAAAGAATATCCGGAGGAGGCTTAAAGAAATTCAAAGTACCTGGGAAATTTTATGTCATGGATTGCCCCTTCAAGGCTGCAAAATCACCCAACAGTGATCTACAGCTCAAGTTCCAGTAACTCATTCTTCATTGCAGTTATTCTCCATGAAAGTATCGAGGTTATTTAATTCAAAAGTATTATTGCAGAAGTTATTTAATGCAATCCAAAAGTCTCATTGCAACCTTCTCTTAGCTTAATTTACTCAATGTTTTGAGACCTCATCCTATTTTAAATATTATCAATCAACAACATTTATTTTTTGCATTCTCTTTGAAACCATGTTTTTTCTTTTCAAGTTTTCCTATGAGACAAACCCCTGTGCGCCTTAGCGAATTGAGCGTTACTCATACGCCATGTGGTATGGGGTAATTATTTGACTTTGTATGCGCATCGTAATGTATGCGTAGATATTGTAATTCAATTTTTAGGTTTGTATGAATGTGTACCATGTGCAGGTAAAGCAATAAATGCAGAAGAACAGGAAAAGTACTTTGATTTCTGTAAACACATTGAATTAATAGAATTTATTTGTACACTTTATACAGACGACAGCAGATGTTTAGCATATTACCAAACAGGTGTGTGGATAAGCAGGTGTAAAGCATAGATACATATATACATTTTGTCGAAATGAACAATTGTGTAATAAATTTACAATTTTGACACATCTGTTTGCGTAATCACACTGTAATGCTTGAAGCGACTAATAACATGAAAAGCAAGAATTCTTATGTAAATATATTTAAACAATGTATTCCCAAGAATTCAGATGACATTGTAATGTTAAGACTAAGATATTTATCTATAATAGAATCTCTTACAATATAAACAGTTCTACCATCCATTCGAGTTTGCTACCATTTTTCATATTTTCCAATTTTCATTGTGTTTCATAATACCCTGTGCGACCGGAATAAAGTCGACTATCTCACTTCCTTTACTTGGTTTCATTTAATAAAGCAATCTTAAATAAACCTTAACAACTCCCACTCATTGCTAAGCAGATTTCTACTAAAATGATGTCCTAGAAAAAGGTTATCCAACAGAAAAACAACATTTCAGCCACAAATTGTGCAATGTGTAGAAATAAAAAAAATGTCTTAAGCACAAATGTCAAGAACAAGTAGAAATGGGTAGGCTGTGGCCAAAAAATTGAGATGTATTTGATTTGCAAATTTTCGTTGTAACAATTCGGCCGGATGTTGACACAGCTGGGAATGTGAAATTTGCAGGAAATACAAAAATTTAAAACGAAAAAAATAGTAAAACTTAAAAATTAACAAGATAAAAGTGGAAGTTTACAAATATTGATTTGAGAAATTTAAATAATGCACTTGGAAGACTTGTTTAGGTTGTGTAGGACAAACATTTAATTTAAATTTCAAAATGGCAATATTTAAGGTCAAACCCTTTGATTTTTTTCGGACTGTACATTTGCCAAACTTAAATATTAAAATATTAAAATATTGATGATATTCCAATGCAATCTTTGCATTTTGTTAAACCGAAACTTTTTGCTTTGCTTAAATTTTTTTAACCGAATATCAATATTCGAGGTGCTCTGAAATTTGTTAACATTATCTTCAGGATAGATAAGGTTAATAAGGTATGAACCAAATAAAAGCTAAACTGGTAGATGGGCACGTAGATAAATAAAAAGACCGATCAAGGAATAAAGAAATGAATGAAAATCAGAACAGATCCATTAAGGTATAAATCAACGAACGAATAGATTAATGACGAAGCATATCACTGCAAGATCAATAGATTCAATGGAAGAACAGATCAAGGCACGTACAGATCAATAAAAGAACAGATCAATGCAAGCACAGACCAATGAGAAAACAGATCAATTAATGAACCAATGAATGGACAAGCAAAAAAAGAGACAAGCAGATTAATAACCACACAGATCAGTGGCGAAATAGTTTTATGTATTAAAAATATTTGGACAAAAACCCACAAAAAAATAGATCAACACATAAATAGATTGACGGAGGAACAGATAAATCGTTGAACAAATTGTTTTAAATATAAATCCAATGATAAACAGATCAATGAAGGAACAAATTGACTATTGAATAGATCACTGAGTTAACAGATTTATAGATTAAGAAATCATTGGACAAATAGATCAGAGATTAATAGAAACATAGAGGCGAATAGATAATAGATGAATAGATCTATAGACGTATGGCCCAATATATACATAGCTCAAAAGACAAATAGATCAATAGACGCATAGATAATAGATTAGTAGATAACTATGCAAATGTATCAACATTCAAATTGATCAAAAGATAAATAGATCAACAGAAGAACAGATCAACAGACAAATAGATCAAGAGATGAATAGAACAAAGGCCAAACAGAACGATTGATGAACATATTCATAGACGGGTAGATCAATAGATCAATAGAAAAATGGATCAACATACAAATTGATCCAAAGACAAATAGATCAACAAAAAAATAGATCAACAGACAAATAGATCAAGAGATGAATAGAACAAAGACCAAACATACCAAAGGATGAACAGATCAATAGATGAATAGACCAATAGACAAATGGATAAACATACAAATTGATCAAAAGACATATGGATCAAGAGAAAACTAGATCAACAGACAAATAGATCAATAGATAAATAGGTCAAGAGATTAATACATCAAAAAACAAATAAATCAATAGACATATGAACAAAGGTCAAACAGAACATTGGATGAACAGATCAATAGATGAACAGATCAATAGATCAATGGATCAACAGACAAAATAATAAAAAAAATAGATCTATAGAAAAAAATATCAACAGAAAAAAGATCAACAGGCAAATAGATCAAGAGACTAATAGATCAATAGACGAACAGATTATTGGACGTATAAATAAATAGAAGAACAGGTCATTCGATATATTTTATATGTATGCACATTTTGAATGAATGAGCAGATCAATGCTCAAACAGATCAATAAATGAATAAATTAATACGAAGAATAAATCAATGAATAAAAAGCTTAATTAATAAATAAATCAATACGAAGAACAAATAAATGAGAAAAAAGATCAACAGCTAAACTTTTGAATGAATGAGAAGATCAATTTACAAACAAGCCAATAAGTGAACAAATCAATAAATTAATAGGAACATCAATGGATGAACAGATAAGCGGTAAAAAAGATCAACGCTCGAACAGATTACTGGACGAACAAATTAATAAAAGAACAGATCATTGCAAAAAGAAATCCATGGATTTTATCTCATTTCAATGATTGAATACATAGACCATAGACCAATGAATGAACAAATCAATAGATGAACATAATCAAAAAAGGAAAAACCTTATGAATGAAGAGATCAGAGATCAAAAAAATCAATAGATGATCTCTCCCTCAGATCAATAAATAAGTCAATAGGTAAAAAAAATATCAACAGGTGCATAAATTTGAAATAGGAAAAACTCCTTCGATTGGTTCCTATTCCAGGTCAATATTCAAACAGATTAGTAGATGAACAGATCAATGGTTCAAAAAATCAATGGCTGAACAAATCAATAGATGAACAACTCCATGCATAGATGAACAACTACAGCTTGAATGATGAAATGGAAAAGTTTATGGATAAACAGATCATTCGATGTTAAGATTGGTTAACAATTAGATAAGTGGAAGAACTTATGGGCACACATATTTAACACTAGAAAGCCGAGTCAATCAATTCTGCCTTAATGAAAGTATGCAACCATCCAAACTTTCCATATAGAATGATGTTAAAAATTTTACTATCTTATTGTATTTTAAAAAGTAATAAAAGCATGGACAATTTTCCTTAAAAACTCGAGGCAATAAATTGAAATAAAAAATACTTGTTCATTCTAGTGTCAAATTGATACGGATTTTCTATACGTTAATCTAAATTTGTAGATAAGGCCGTAGAAAAAAATCCTTCTTCTAAAAAATAATCTAAAATTTATAATATAAAAAGCTCTAAAATACCAATATATCTCGTGCATAGAAAAAAACCGCATCTTGTATCTTTTGGTGAGACTATGCAGAATTTAAACTTCCTTCTCCACTGCCTTCGTACAAAAAAGTATACTTCAGACTTTATTTTAAAATTATTTGTCATGTCTGACACTTAAGCTGGCACAGTTTTTTGCCATTTCATGCAATCCCCACTATCGGCTTCAATTAAGAAATTTCACGCAACATATACTGCGACACCCTCTTCACACTACGAAGGCCATAAAAATGCAAAATGTCGCTCAACCCCTGCGCCCCAATGTCGTTTTTTCAGTCGTTCTTTCATCTTTCTTACGTTCTGTGTCACTCGGCGACAGCAGGCAGACCAGTTCACTTCGCTTTGCACGCACACAATGTAAGCGTGTTTAATTTTTCACGCTACACCTAAAACTATGCAACGTTTTTATTACCTTTAAAGCGGCACTTAACAACTAATACAAAGAACATTTTTATTTGGCCATAAAATGCGCGTTTTCTTTTATGTTTTTTCGGTATTTCAATGTCTGCCATTGATTTTGTTGTTGTTGCTGTTGTTTGTCGTTGTTTTTTTGTTCTTCTTGTCATATGGCAAAACCTTCGGCCGGAGACAAAGTGTACGAACCCCAAATTTAAACAGCGCGTTCTGCAAGTAAAACAGCTCACAGCGCCAAGCAATCAGCGCTGACGAAACACCATGGCGCCACAAGCTGCCGCACACAGCACTTTCCGGCAGCGGCAGCCATCACCACCACACCAACAACAGCACGTTGCGGGGCCGCGAGCGCGAGTCAGAGTTGGTGGCAACAAAGCGAGCAAATGTTATGGCCCTAATACGTGCGGGAATTTGCGCTGACGGTTTCAAGTCTTGCTGCATTGTTTTGTTGTTGGTGCTTTTTTGTAGTTTGAGTTTTGTTTTTGCGTTCGGTGTTTGCCGGCAACACACAGCAGCAGTCGCACTGAACAGCAACAACAATAAAAGCGCAACGAGCAACAACACACGTGCACGTCCGCAGCGGGCTGTAAAGATTTGTTTCATTTTGTGCAATTTAGAAATTATTTTTATTATGGTGCATGTGTGTGTGTGTGTTTGTGTGGATGTTAGTTTGCGTTGAATGCCGTTCGCCATGTGCTGCGGTTTGCCGAAATTGCACATAGCGCAGCACGTTGCCAGATTAAATAAATAAAAAGTTTTTACAAAACGACAATCAGCGTTGAAATAAAGCAACAAAGTAGGTAACTAGATTTTATGACAGATTTCATGGGCGTTAAGCAAGTGTGCGTTTGTGTGTGTATGGGTGTGTATGGGTGTGCAGGTGCTAAATGAAAGTGGTTGAAGTGGCTGCAGTGCGCACACAATCACCTCTCAGTAATGACATCCTTTTGAGCATTCCTTGAGAATTGCACAGAGACGCACAGCGATTTTCTTGGATTGATAGTAAAAGAAAAATATTGATATTTGTATGTTGTTACGATTTTTATAGAGTACGTTAATCACCAACGATTTTATTTTCCAAGGAAGGAGCAAGGAAGGAGCTGACAGCAATTGATGAGAGCTCATAAAAGCGCCAAACAACGACGCTGGCACCATCTCTGTCGACGATTCCAAACTTAAACACGGTAAGAAGGTCACTTTAGCTAAAACAATAGTGAACACTTAACAAATAGTAAAGACTGTCTTCCAAAGTAGGCACCGTTGAGAAATAGAATATGATATATACATAAGTACCAGAGGGTAAAAACCACATTGGTAGACTGGAATGAAAGGGATACACTCATTATTCAGAAGACTTTTTTTTTTTTTAAACAAACCTCTCAGGACCTCCCTTTAAACAAAAGCACAGCATCGCTTTTAAATTGCGGTGGCAGCTTGGGGCCCTTTTATATATGAAGACCAAACTAGAGCAGCCGCGTTACTGCGAAATAGTATCGTATGAGTGATTTTTGTTAAGAAGCCGTATGAGTATTTTTTGTTTAGGAGTCGTATGAGTAATTTTTGTTCAGCAGTCGTATGAGTAACTTTAATTGAAGGTCGTACGAGTAATTTTTGTCGGAGTCGTATGAGTAATTTTTGTTAAGGAGTCGTATGAGTAATTTTAATTGAAGGTCGTACGAGTAATATTTGTTAAGGAGTCGTAGGAGCGATTTTTGTTAAGAAATCGTATGAGTAATTGTTGTTTAGGAGTCGTATGAGTAATTTTTGTTAAATATTCGTATGAGTAATTTTTGTTAACTAGTCGTATGAGTAACTTTTGTTAAGGCAGGTTCTCACCTTGTGGGAAAAAAAAACCGATTTTTTTTTTGCCTTATCGTGTAGATATATGTTTCAAAAATGTGCTTCAGAAATTTCAGATCAAAATCTGAAAAATTACAAAAGTTACGGGCCGTTACATAGCGCAGTGTCGAGCACCGGCCGAGCGCGCTTTAAACTTTAAACGCGTTTTTCTGAGAACCACATTTTCGGACCTTACGGAAGTGATTGAAGGCGCTGGAATGAACCAATCGTCACCAAATTTTTTTTCAAATGTTCCCTAGGGTTTTTTCTAATAAACGAACCACGATCAGCCAAAAATATTGAAAATTGTTTATTTAAAAAAATAATAAGTGAACAAAAAAATGCGAAAATCTTATTTTTTTTTCAAAACCTCAAAAACTTTTGTAATTTTGATTTTTTTCTCATGATCTTGGTTCATTCAATAGATAATACGGTACGCATTGAGAATCTGTTCGAGTTTTGTGTTTCGGATGACGGGTTTTGACGGAATCACTTCCGGTAGCGGGACACCTCCTCGCCGACATGCCGCCACTGATGGACGCCCCGTGGCCCCCTTTTTTTGATTCATTCAATTTGAAAAATTGTATTCTCTAAATAAATGTGTGTTCATATCCAGAAACAATTTTCAGCTTTGTATCTTTAACCGTTTTCTCAAAAAAAATTCCTAAAAAAAGTGCACTTTTTCGGATCCACAAGGTGAGAACCTGCCTTAAGCATTCGTAAGAGTAACTTTAATTGAAGGTCGTACGAGTAATTTTTTGGCGGAGTCGTATGAGTAATTTTTGTTAAGGAGGCGTATGAGTAATTTTAATTGAAGGGCGTACGAGTAATATTTGTTAAGGAGTCGTATGAGTGATTTTTGTTAAGTATTCGTATAAGTAATTTTAGTGTCGTATGCGTAATTTCAATGAAATATTTTAATGCATTTTAAAATGTAAATGGTTAAAACAATGAATTCATTTATCTTTCTGTAAAAACTACATTAATTAAAATGACATTAAAATTCTATAAATTGACAGAGTAAGAGATTCGAAAACAGCCCAATACGGAACCAATACGACATCATTATCTTCCCATAAATATATAGAACAACTTTAATCATGAAAACTCAAATACCAACGAATTAGTAGGACCCAGTGGTGCTCACAGAATTTCATTTTCGGAGGGGGGACGAGAGCGAGGGTGTGTGTTTTGCGTACAACTTTTGAGCCCAATTCCATTCGAAACAATATTTTATACCAGCAATTTTTGTATTGGGGGGTTTGAACCCCCAAAACCACCCCTATATGCACCATTGGTATGCCAGTTAATTACGAATTGGCTACCTAAAAACTTAGTCAACTGGCACTACAACCATTTACCTTCCTTAAACGAATCCAAATAGCACACCAGCTGCATCTGTTCTGTGCGTGCTGGCGCCTGATGGAAATCCCAAGTGCCTGTAGATTCTGCAATACTTGATCCTACCAACGCAAATGTGGACGCCCTCTTTTGTGAACACTTTGTACAGTGATTCTGCATCATCATTGAAAACTATGAAATTTTAAGCAAATAAACTTAAACATGTCGTACCAACTCGGAAAAAAATGTCTGTATCTTTCTTGAATTGGAAACTTGTCAGACCTATTTCGAGTCCTAACAATGTCATACTCAACAAGATTTAGTCGTTTATGGTGACGCCTGCAGTTCCCATGTTCGAGTCTAAGTTGGCACCGGTCTAATTAAGAACATTTTGGGGTTCTCTGCTCAACAAGTTTTTAAGATTACTAGACGATTAGTTCTATGCTTATCTGAAATCAAGCAGCTCCAAACAAGCTCGACTGATTGAGGATTATACACAGTTTTCTAGACTTTGTGAGGAGTTCAAAATGGTTCAGTGAGTTAGCGGTCTTTCTGGTAAGTGGATTCCGAATTGGGACAAACACATCTATCTACCTACCTACCTAATAAAATTTCCTTCTCTACTCTAATTCTCTTTCAATGCTTATCAATTTCTTTATTCTCTTTATCCCATGCCACGAAATTCATACAAAGAGTAAAAATGCCATTCATAAGCTGAAAGTTGCGCTATAATTTATTTTATTGCTTGGCCGGTCTGAGTGCTCAACACTTGAAAGTTCATTGCACTGACATTGATTTGGCCGGGAAATGGGCTTTCACTAGTATTTCGCTTTTTCGTCCTGTGCAGCCCTGCATGTCTTGGCACCTTTGACTGCTGCTGCTGGTGTTGTGTTTTTTTTCTCATTTTCTTTTTCTTCTTCTTCTTCTTCTGCTTGCTATTTTATAGTGTTTTATAAAATTCTTTGACCCACTTTTTATGCAAAAATTGTGCTTGAAGCAACATTTCGAACCCCGCCCATCCCCTCTACCAAAGTTGTATACACCTGCAAACGGTGCAACCGCTTTGGTGTGTTACCACGTCTTGCCGCACCGCACAGCAACCTGAATAACGTCGTCAGCGCCAAGTAAATGTGAAATTTTACGCCAAAAATTGTGTGTTGGCATTTTGGCATTTTGCCATTTCTTCAACTTGATGTCTTTAACGGCTGCCGCGTTTTCCTGCACTCGACGACGACGACGACGACGCCTTCGCCAGCCTTTTCCGTTCACGCTTTTCCTAATTCTGTCGCTGCCCTGCTGCTGCTTCTTCTTATCCTCCTTCTTCTTCTTCCCCTTTCTGTTGCTATGCTCCCACTTTTGCTGCCATTGCGCTCATTGCATGCTTCAAAAGTGTTTGAAGATGGTTTTTTGTTTTTGCATTTCCCTCTACTTAGTTGTGTGTGAGTGTTTGGCGTTTCGCTCGCTAGCTGTGACTGTGGTATGTGTCTCTGTGTCCGTGCCTGCGTATGTATGTGTGTATGGGTATTTGTGTGTGAGCTTCCAGTAAAGTAAAGCTTGGTAATTCCTTTTGCATGCTTGAGTAGGTGCGGAAATATTTCATCGTAGGCATCGCTTAAAGAGCACTTCAGGCAGCACAGCGCCGTCAAGCTGAATGAAAGAAATGCCAAAAAGGAAACGAAAGTGTTAAAGTGCAAATTAATTGAAATTACAGATGCAATGATGGCTCTTGAAGAGCTCAGGAACTCATTTAAAGTTTTTAGATTTGATGCCATTCAACACGACTCGATTTAATTGGTCAACAAACTATAGTTGTGATTTCTAGCTTCATTTGAATAGTTAGGAATATTTATTTAATTTTTTAATTAATGTTTGAGCTTCTAGCCAGCTGCGTTGTAGTGGATGTATAATTGAAAAGACTGCATCTGAATAGAAATCGTATTACATTTAAGTTTATTTAAAGACAGAGAAGACTTTTGACACTGTTTTATGTAACCTGAACTGAACTAAATTTCTACTGAAATGCCAAAAATTTGTTCGATTTTAGACGATCTACAACACAATCAGCGCTTAGAATACGATTTCTCTTGCTAAAAATTTGAAAAACTTTTTATATGACTTCTTATACCACTTGGTAGGTAAACTGGAAGAAGAGGCTGCCCTCAGACGCAAACGACTAGAGACACATATGTAACATATAGATTAGTTTAGCCTTTTGTGATAACTCGGGACTTAGTTCTATTTAAAATTCAAACCATCTGTAACTAATTACACGGCTTTTTAAGCCATCTATGTTGGCATCGGAGATGAGGTTTTCTGAATTAAAAAAAAACTGATGTGTTTTTTGTGCTTCTGGCAAAGCGCTGGACAGGTCCATAAAAGGTGAAGGATTGTCGATTTTTCTTCCTCTCGTACCACAAAATCTACATAAGTGAGTTTTGAAATGCAAAAGAAAACTGAATATGGTAGGATGTCATCTCAAGTTTACGCTCACATGGGCGTAGGAATATTTAGGATATTGACAAAGCTGAAAATTTTGAAAAATCTTGTTGTTTTCTTGACTTGAAAACTATGAAGTAAATCTGAATTAAACTGAATGCAGGTGGAAGAACAGATTTTGGTTGTTATTGTTCTTTTAACTTAGAAACCATGGATCAAATTCGAACTGACTTTTTTATGTTTAACCGTAGATCGAGCTTTGTATTCAAAATGATACATTTGAGTTTTTGTTTTATGATAACTTTTTTCAGGATATAATTAACTGAACCACTCTTCGTGACTTTGTTTGTTTTGGGATTATGTTTGATTCAAACCATATTTCAAACTTTTTTAAAAAGTAGGCCTTGAGAAATTTGAAAACTTTATAATTCTCTCCTTTGTATCACTTTTGATACATATGGCATTTTGAACATTTCTCTGCCGCAGTGAATGTTATTTGTGTTCTGATTGTTGGCATTGTTGCACGTTTTTGTTAGAAGTGTTAAAAAAATCCGTCGTTTACTTATCGGAGCAATGTCGGGTCCAAGATTCTTGACTTTGGAGGAACTGGTTAATGACGTACTGGAAGACAGTTCAGAGGACGAAGTCGAAGATGAAGTCGAAGACGAAGTCGAAGACGTTTCTAACATTGAAACAGATACAGAAAGCGATTCATCTGAGGGTAATGAGGATATTGACAGCAACCCGGGTGTGGACCAGTTGTATATAGCGAAAGACGGCACTATTTGGAGCGACAAACCATACGCTAGCGGTCGGTTTAGAAAGGAAAATGTTACAAATTTGCGCCCAGGTAGGAACAATTTTTGTTTTGTCAGTGTAGTAAAATTTAGGTAAATGTTTTCTAGGTGTAACTAGAGCAGCATCAAGTAGAGTGAACACCATTCGGGATTCATTTCTATTATATTTTCCACCATCAATAACGAAAATTATAATTGAAAATTCCAACAAGTATGGAAGAGACGTACATGGCGACCACCATATTGACATTGATGAAGAACTATTTCACGCTTACTTAGCAATTTTGTTATTGGCCGGTGTCTATAAGTAAATATCATAACAGTGTTATATTTAGATATATGCATATCTACGTATATCATCGATTTGTATTTTTAACAGATCCAAAAATGAAACATTGCATGATTTATTCGATGAGACTTATGGGCGACCAATATTTCGAGCAGTTATGTCTGAAAAAATATTTCTGTACGTGCACAAAATTATTCGCTTTGACGATGTGCTAAGTCGACGTAACCAAAGAAGTGATGACAAATTTGCGCCGATTCGTTACCTTTGGGATAAATGGGTTGAGCTACTTCCCACCTTTTACAATCCTCATGATTCCGTGACTGTTGATGAACAATTACTTGGATTTCATGGCCGTTGCAAGTTCCGGCAGTACATTCCCTCAAAACCCGAACGATATGGCATAAAGTTTTGGCTTATTGTTGATTCGAATACCTGCTACGTATGGAAAATACAGCCATACTTAGGGAAAAGTGTGTCCGGAGTTCCTGAGCGAAATCAAGGAGAACGTGTGGTTTTAGATTTGGTTGATGGTCTGAAAGGTTACAACGTAACGATGGACAACTTTTTTTCGTCGCACAGTCTCGGTCAGAAGTTATTACAGAAGAATATGACAATGGTTGGAACAATGAGAAGAAATAAAAAATCGATTCCTCCTAAATTGTTGATTTGCAAAAAGATTCCGCGTTATGAATCCGCTTTTGCATTTACTCCTGATACTACTCTCGTTTCATATATCAGCCACAAAAACAAATGCACCATTGTCATGAGCACAATGCATCACAGTGCTAATGCTGCCAACGATGCAAAGAAGTTGCCGGAAATTATTTCTTTTTACAACTCAACGAAAGGAGGTGTGGATACAGTTGACAAAATGTTGGGCTGCTATAGCTGTAAGCGTAAAAGTAATCGTTGGAGTATGGCGGTATTTTCCAATATAATCGATATTTCGGCGTTGAATGCTTACATAGTTTACAACGACATCGATCCCAACTGGAAACAAACAAAAAAGCATACAAAACGTAAGTGTTTTTTGCATGAGCTTGCAATTTCGTTGGCTTCACCTTATATGCAAAACAGAAAGCAACTTCCAAGGAACGATGCATCTAAGGTGTTGCTTTCGAAACTTTCACATGACAATTTTTCTAATACTGAAAATAAAGAGACTGGGCCTGCACAACAACTGACAATTGATAAGTCGCCCAAAAAAAACAGAGCAAGATGCCAGGAATGCTATTTTTCTGGTATGAACAAAAATAAATGGACGTCTTTATTTTGTTACTTATGTAAAAAACCCTATTGTAAAGACAAACATGTAAAAAATATATGCATAGATTGCACTAACAAGTGTTAACTTCAAATATAAACACATTTTTAACATAATAACCGAAATTTCTAATTTTTCCATATGAATTCTAGTATGTATCAAAAATGATACAAAGGATAGGATTTTAAAATTTTTTTGAAGCTCGATCTACGGTTAAAAGAGGAGATCATAGTTGTTGTTGTTCTCTTAATTTGGAAACCATGAAACAATTTCGAATGCAATTGATTTCGGTGCCAGTGAGACCGAACACGAAACAAGTACGAATGTAATTTTTCGAAAGTTCTAAACAAATTTGAACAATGTTTGAAAGAGGCGATCATAGTTATTGTTCGAATACAACTGATTGCGGTTCCACTGAGATCGAACAAGAAACAAGTTCGAATGTAATTGTGTATGATTGGAGGTGATCATGGTTGTTGTTGTTCTCTTAATTTAAAAACTATGGAACAAATTTTAACTGAGTTTTTTATGTTTGAAAGAGGCGACCATAGTTGTTGTTGTTCTTTTAACTTGGAAACCGTGCAACAAGTTCGAATACAACTGATTGCGGTTCCACTGAGATCGAACAAGAAACAAATTCGAATGTATTTGTGTATGATTGGAGGTGATCATGGTTGTTGTTGTTCTTTTAACTTGGAAACCATGGAACAAATATTACTTGAGTTTTTTATGTTCGAAATATGCGATCATGGTTCTTGTTATGGAACAAGTTCGAATAGAACAACTACAAATGCTATTGATTTCGGTTCCACTGAGATACAACACTACAACAACAAGTTCGAATGCAATTGTTTACGGTTGGAAAAGGCGATCGTGGAACCTATTCTCATAGAAGCAAACATTGCCCTTTGAATCCTTAAGTGTTATTTATACTCTCATTGGTTTTTCATTGATTATGTTTGAACTTTAAAAATTGCATAAAAAAAATATTTGTAAGACACAGAAGATATATAACATAGTTTGTTCAAAATTCAAGTAATTACTGCATACTATTATGTCTGAAAATTATATCACTCAAACGGCATCCGCAGGACGTTCACAGGACTCTATGCAAAAAGTTCAATTTTGTATGACTTTGTTGCGCAAAACTGGAACTGGATTTCAACAACGGTTCGAATAATGTTGTTGTTGTTGTCAAATTGTTTAATTGTTATAGGTTTGTTGCCACAAACCAGCGGTTTAACCTAAAAGTTTCGCCCCTTTTGCACATTCTTATTGTGAATTCGGCATACGAAAACCATGTAAGCTGACATTTTAGGTATATAATGTGTTTAGCAATTATGTGTAAAATGTTACGTTGAACATTTTTGTGGAATATTTTAACCCTCTAGCTCCTTTATTTATGGGTCAGTTTGACCCTTTTTCCCGAAAATGCCAAAAAATTTGCTTTGGAACAGGACTTTTAAGGAAGAACTGTACCACAAAAATATTTGTCATACGATTCCACTATAGGTCACTGAATACACCAAAGCTTACAATTTAACTTAAACACCAGAAATAAGTAAAAACTGAAGAAGCCTTTAATCACTGCAAATCTCAAGTTCTGACTTATGTCTTTACCAATTTTTTAAATTAAAAAAAATGCATTTCTATTTTAATATCTGTAATCAATTTCAATAACAATATTAAATATTAATATTCAATATTAATAATTTCTATTTTAATACCCACTCAAAGTTGCTTCATTGTTCAAAAACTAAGCAATTTTCTATTTCAATGTCCATTCAAAGTTCGTTCACATTTTCGTTAACGAAAAAAACGTATAGCTTAAAATAGCCAAAGAAACTACTAAATGAGTACAACTTGTAACAGTGAAGAACTCGATTTAACGCAATTAATCACGAATTGATGGTTTTAGTAGCTTTGAGACTCGACAATAATTGGCCAAACTTTCGTATGGGAAATTGCAGTTTTGTTGAACTTCACAACTTTATACGTGACAACGCACGACATAAACTTTGGCCAATTGATTACTGCGTGACGAACGACGAGTTTCGTACCCATTTCACGCACAATGTCACTCGACACTAAAGCGACACTTTGCATGACATTTATACGAATGAATTACAATACCGAGTGCGTGTTACGAGTGAATTTTTGCATAATTAAAAGAATATTAATCTATTTGTCCATAAAAAAAATTTCCACAAATTAATGATACGAGCAAAGCAGCTCAATAGATAACTTCAACGCATTGCATTGTTGTTGTCTGTCTGGCCATAGACATTCAATGCCTTCAAGTACCCGACCCGAAAGCAACTAAGCAACAAAAACATATTTCTAAGACCATTAGAAAAGATTGGCTATCGTCTTAAAGAGTTGCCAGCCATGCAGTCAATCAGTTCATTGAGCTCTCAACTCGTCTGTGTCTGTGTCTGTGTGCGGCTGTGTGCGGCTCAGCTTCAGGTTGTCTTAGCTATCATCAACTGCTCTTTGTGCCGCTGACAAGCGGTCTTTGTGCCGCTGTCAATCAGTCGGTGCGCGCAGCAGTATTTTTGTGTACCATTTCTTGTGTCAGTGTCACTCGCGGTCAATTCGCATACACACACACACACACACATGTGCGCGCACAGTTTTGGCCCATCATGAGCCGCGTTTCGCCAAACAGTTTGGCTATCATTTAATGCGCCATGGGCCGCACACATTATTCGTTTGCCATCTGCACCGTCGTTCAACTGTCAATCTGGCCAACAATGGACCTAACCGTTGATTGCGACTGCCCCGACCACACGGCTCGCTTTGATTTATCACGTGTCACGCCTTCAACGGCACTGCTTGGCGTTCGGCGCTTTCACCTGCTCGGCACAGCTGACGCTCGAATGTTGCTAGCGATTTGCATTTAATTAATTAAATCCCCGCTAAGGTCGAACCAGTGCGCACTCCTCCCACCATGACTGACCACAATGCTTTAATGCCATCAACACAACCTGCGCCCGTCTATTGTTGTGGTTTTTGTGCACATGACACGGCTTCTCCTACATACATTCACATCCATTCATATACAATGGTATTGTTAGGGTTAATATGTATTAAGTATTGTGTGCACTTGCGATATCGCATTACAAAGTGGGCGCTAATTGAACTTCACTTGAAGCGCGCCGTACATCAAATGCCGAGCATTGGACTTTAGACGCCAACTATAGCCAACCCAGCATGCACATTTTTTCAAAAGAATTCTATTTCACACAAATTAAATTAAAACTGGCTTAGAACAATGCTCAAGTTTTGCGGTGTAGCCGACGGTCGGTGGTTCTAGGAAAAGTTCTGGTATGATGGCAGAACAAAACTTTTGTCATGTGCAATGAGTACAGTGTGTTCCAATTTGAGTCCAGTTGAGTTTAGTTAAACAGTTCAATAATGCCTAAAATTGTTAACACCTACAAAGTTATACGAATCTTAGTTTCTTACACCCCTTGCTATGAACCTTCATCTTCTTATGAAGGACTCCTGAAAGAGTTTGCTTTTCTGGAGAGCATATTTCAGAAAATTCAATTAATTTTTTATTATTATTTTTATTTTATTTTTTTTTATTTTATTTTTTTTTATTTTGTTTTGTTTTATTTTATTTTATTTTATTTTATTTGATTTGATTTTATTTTATTTTATTTTATTTTATTTTATTTTATTTTGTTTTATTTTGTTTTATTTTGTTTTATTTTATTTTATTTCATTTCATTTCATTTTATTTTATTTTATTTTATTTTATTTTATTTTATTTTATTTTATTTTATTTTATTTTATAAAATATTATTTTATTATGTTTGATTTTATTTTATTTTATTTTATTTTATCTTATTTTATTTTATTATAATTTTATTATAATTTTATTATTATCATTATTTTATTAAATTTTTTATATTGCAATTGACTTTAAAACTGAACAGTAAAACAACACAGATTCATTGTTTTGACAAAGGCTCGTAAATAAAGTTTAAGTTATAAGTTTAAAGTCCTAAAGTTAAAAGAACATCGTTTCAGAAAATGAGAAAACTGAGTATGCCAGATTACTATGAATGACCTCTAGTTTCACGTCTATATCAACATTTGGATGGGTCTCGACAAAAGTGATTTTTTGTTGCACTTTAATAGCTCCTTTGAGCCAGAGTGGCATATCATAATAGCTCACTTAGACTCGACTTTGTCTAATATCTGATCATGAAATGTTACAATCTTCCCAACAAAAACACTCTTAGAATCTTTTCCACTTTACTGCCACTTTGGATGACACTAACAGATTGATTTTTGATAATGTGACCTGTTCCTTTGCTTAATTATTTTGTTACTGCTATGGTCTTAAAGGTTCTAAGTAGAAAATGAAAAGCTTTACTATGTCCTAACGTTTCACCAGCAGTGCGGTGACCTCTAAAGTATTTGAAATCGAGTTTTACAGGGTAGTGCAAAAGTTGTAACCCAGTGTTCTTTGGCTTGAATGTGTTTATGAAAGAATGAATGATTGAATGAGTGAAGGAATGAATGAGTGAATTAATGAGTGAATGAATGAGTGAATGAATAAATGAATAAATTAATAAATAAATGAATGAATGAATAAATGAATCAGTGAAAAATTTCATGAATGAATGAATGAATGTCAAAGCAAAATTTACTTTTGCCGTCACTTGCAAAAGTTATAGTATCGGCAGATAAGGTGATCACTTTCGCGCCACCCTGTATTATCGATAACGAATGAGTTGAGTAGCTCCAAAGACGTAGGAAATTATAGTTGAAAATAATGCAACTGTTGTTGTTTTTGTTGAAATTATAGGCTACATATTTCCCTACACTCGCTGACTGACCGACTGATTCATCAGATCCAAGCTCAAAGCCTAAAGTCCACTAGGAAAGGATTTTTAAACAGTCACTTTTAAAGGGTCAAAAGATGGACTAATGTGTCATATGGGAAAATATGTTTTAATGGTCCTATTGATTTTAAATTTAATTGATTTATAATTTTTACTACAAATAACAACAAATTCTTCACGTGTTTATGACTTCTATGAAATTCGAAGTCCAACGAGGTCAACAATGGGTTAAGAGTTTGCATGAAGATTCAAGATTTAAATGACCTTTTTGTGTTCAAACTTAAACTTAAAGTCAAGTTATTTTACACTTCACATGTAAAATAACTTGACACGTGTTTTTCATTTTTTTTTATAAAAATCTATCGAGGTCAACGACGGGTTAAGAATTTGTATAGAGGAACTGTGAAAACAAAAAATTAATGGGCTTCATTTGACTTCAAACTTGGCGAAAGCACTGCATATGTATGTGTTTTTAATTTTTTGGAAAATTGTTGTTGTTGTTTGTATGAAAAAGTAAGATATTATTGACCTTTTGTCTTTAAACTTGAAAGCACTTCACATGTAAAATAATTCGATGTGTTTTTAATTTTTTGTAATCAAAATATAACGGGACTAAAGACGGGTTAAGAATTTATGCGGAGAAACTGTGAAAAACAAAAATTAATGGGCTTGATTTGACTTCAAACTTGGTGAGGCACTTCACATGTATTCGACACGTGTTTTTAATTTTTTTGAAAATCAAAATCTCATGAGGTCAAGGACGGGTTAAGAATTTTTAATAAAATTCTTTTATAATTTAATTATCAAAATTTATTTATTAATTGATTAAATTAACTAATAAAATTTGGTGACAGCACTTCAAATGGAAATTAATTCGATACATCTCTTTTCGGTTTTTTAAAAACGATTGTGATGGGCTCAACAATGTGTTAAGAGTTTGTATGGATAAAGTTTATTTAATGGTCTTATTGATTTAAAACTTGGTGAAAGTGTTTAGTTGAGAAATAATCGTTATATGTTTGAAACGAACAGAATTCTGGCAAAACATTTCAAAAGCTTCCATGGTACCAAGGGCAAACATGGTTTTTTCATAGCATATCAATATTTTTTCATATAAAACCAACACTACATAGTGGGTTGTTAATTTGTATGGGTTCTGAATGAACAGATAAATTATGGCTAATAGAACATTAAAGGAGGAACCTGCAAGTGTTTTGTTTAGGCTTATTAGGCTTATAAGTGTATGGAGAATGAAAAGTGTCGTAGATAACAAACCTGGTTTGAGCAAAGTGAATTTGGCATATAAAAAATTATCTGACAATTCGTCATTCTCGCCACAAACTGACAGAGTGTGCTGTCTGATATACAAAAATTGGTCTTGCACCAAATCGATCAGATATCAGAAGGTCTCTTCTTCCCAAGAACAACTACGTCAAGGACTGATCCAATGATCCAATGTAACATTTACTTACATACTTACATAACTGACCAAAGCAAAACCTATCAGCTGTCAGCCAGTCTTCCCAAGAAAAAGATCCGATCCAAAGATCGAATGTAACAGTTACTTACTTAACTGGTCATAATAACCCGCCACCGGGATATGACCTGCCGCAAAAATTCTCTCCGGTCCAGTTGGAGGAACCAAGAGAAGAAAGCACGTGATCAACATGGACTTCCTCCAAAGACACGGTCTCCCTCTTCGCTGTCCAATTATTACATTAAACACTTTTTTCGCCGGAACTTCGTCTTCCATACCGAAGGCATTGCCAAGTCAGCATAGTAGCTGTATGTTCCATCTGTTATCCTTAACTACTTACATAGCAACCCAGTACCTGCTTACTGCCTGCCGCAAAGTTCTTTCGCCTCTCCTTTACATGAACCTTCTCCAGTTGGTCACACTAAGAGATAATAGCGCGTCCTCAACTTAATCCTTTCATCGGAGACACGGTCTCCCTCTTCGCCGTCGACCTACAACTACTGCCTCGAACACCTTTTTCCCCGAGCTTCATTGTCCATACGGGAGACATGGCCCAGCCAGCGTAGCTGCTTAATGTTAATTGGCTGTGCTACATCCATGTCTTTAAATAGCTCCGATCTAGCAGATACTATAAATTTTGCCCATCTTCAGCCATTATCAGAGTGTCCAGTGCACTTGTGAGCAGACCCATGCGAAGTATTTGCTGGGTCGGTAGTTATCCTGTCCTATGTTAGTTCAAATCAAACTTTATATAAATCTCAGTTCCTTGTTGACTCTACTTATATGTAAAAAATCAACAAAGACAGGTTGGAGACTTGACTCAAACCACAGAGATCAATCTTTATTGTGTTATTACAATGTTAATGTAAATAAATTTAAACTAAATCAAACCCCAAACTTCTCCTACAGAGATCTCTTTCCTTGAATTTGTTGTAAGCAAATTTTATACTTCTTTTGTTGTCGCTCGACCGCAATCAAAATCACATAATGGTCAAGTATCTTTGAACATCCACCAACCAAAACAAAAAAAACATAGATTAAAGTGTGTCGGAAATTTGAGCTCAAACTATTCCCACACACACTATAAATCACCAATGCAAACACACAAACCCACACACACATATATACTCTCATACATAAATAAACACTTATCTGCACTGCGTTCAGCACTTGGCGCAGGCCATAAAACGGCGCATAGTCACATAGCCGAACATTTCTACAACTTTCATCAAGCGCTGCTCGTCAAAACAGCGGCAAGTGTGTCAACAATTTCCCTCACAAAAAAAAAACCACCGCACTCACGCACACTCGCTCACTTGCGCCTGGCAGCACATTTGTCTGCTTTTATTGATTTATATTGATTGCCTGCAATGGCGACGGCGACGGCGACGACAGTGAAGTTCAAATTTAGCAATGCTTATGGATGAGGAAAACGAATTTTGTCATATTTCCCGCTTTAAAGGAAGTGAATTTCCTTTAACAATTTATGCGGCATTCAAACATTCATTTTTTATATTCTTTTTTTTGCGAAAAAAAATATGGAATTTTATGTTCTTCTATGTTTGTGTTGCAGACTATTTTTGCAAGTGGTGACAGAAAGAATAGTTAGAAGTTGTCTGTAGTAGTTTGTACTTGAGTTTGTAGTAAAATATATAAATGTAATATCAGCTTTCGAATGAATTTAAGAAAATTAAATTTAAATTAATTTAATTAATTAATTTTACAAAATTCTTTATTGTTTTTATTTTTATTTTTTATATTTTTTAAATTTATTTTTATTTTATTTTTTATTTTTATTTTTATTTTGTGCACGATTTTTCGTTGCAAAAGATGAGAGTGAAAGTGATGGCCTTACTTGAATGATTTATTGTGCAACTACGGACAAAGTTAGAAGATTTTTTCCCAGAGAGTTTATTGAAGACATACTTACTTATGTAGGTACACAAATAAATTCTATTGTGAGTTTTATTCAAAATGACAGGAGAAGCACCTTGGTTCGCCGAGCTGGTTATTTGATTAATAAAAATGACAAAAACATTCCCAAATATTTTTCATACTATTGAAAACTACTTTAAAATTTGTTGAGTGAGTCGAAATCATAACTAGATTTAATAATTACTCTGGTAGATATTAATAAATAAATATGACAAAATACCACCCTGGTAGATATAAATAAAGTGAAGGTATAACTTTAAGGTTTGATGATAATCGGTAAATATTGAGGATGCGTCACGATTTCCCGACAGATGGATTATATGCTTCAATTAGGACAGAGTCCGTTTTGCAACATGCGGACTGACGTTGTCACGGTGGAAAAGGACTCCTTTGCGTTTGACCAAAATTGGACGTTTTTATTTAATTCCTTTCTTCAATTTGGCCATTTTCTGACAATACTTATTGTTAGCAATCGTTTTGGCAGCGAACAAAAGCTCAAAATATTGTAATCCTTGGATATCCCACCAAACGCATAGCAACAATTTCATTGAATACTATCTACCTTTGAAGACCGATTCCGCCCCTCGTATGTCAGTTTCCATGTTCTTTTGCATTTTACATTATTTTAGAAGAATCATTTCTCATCACCAGTTGACAGTCAATTCAAACACGGTTCATTTTCGATACGTCAAAGCAAGAAAATGGCTGTCACACGGTTCAGTTTTTTTTTCACTCCACTAATGACCACCTTAACAAATCTTTAACTCAATCAACAATTTACATAAATTTCAATGTGCCATTTCACTTTAAGGCAGAAATCAATAAACTAGTCAAAGGTAGATTTTTTAAAAATTAATTGCAACTAAATAAAATTGTTGTTTTTTCTGACCTAATAAAATCAGCTTTTAACTAGTAACATTTTTTAGCAAAATACAAAATTCAATATTTGCATATTTTAAAACTTGTATGTGTAGAACAAAAATTGCTAGTATTGCAATAAATAAATGTATATATTTTACATACATAAATAAATTATGTATGTATGTATTATAAATATTTAAAAATTCTATGCTAAATATTTTCACGCTAAAATATTGCGCAGCCCTTTGGGTTGTGCACAGAAAACGCTACCAATCAACCAACCAACGAAATCCATTTAAAACTTAAAAAGAATTTTCAAATCTGTTGTGGCACTTCTACCGTGCACACACTTTGTGTTCATTGTTGTTTTTTGTTTCGTATAATTCCTTTTTGTGTTTTGTATTTCATGCATTTAGAGTTAGTCCGCAAATAGCATAAACAAATCCAGCGGCATGCCTGGCAGATATGCGCACAGAAGAGCATAATAAAAAATTCAAAATATGGCACAAAAAGACATTTATGTGTGTATGTTTTTTTTTTTTTTTTTTTTTATATTTAACGAGGAGGAAGCATCGAAAGCCTAACCCCGTCAGGGGTTATGTGTGTATGTGTGTGAGTGTATGTGTGTGTTGGTTACACACAATGGTAAAGAGAAGCGCAGCGTGTCAGGCGCAACGACAGCGAAGGGATTTCGGGGTCTAGTCATAGTGGAAATGGCACAGAAGTGAAGAATACAGAATGGTGAAGAATAGTTTAAAAAAATGGTCATACGTGTGTTCAATCATTTTCCCAAATAGAAAATATTTTTTTTTTTAAAACTGTCTCAGGTAAGGAAACTCTTAACTAACTTTAAGTGACTAAACTTTTGAAGTGACAGATTAGTTAAGGGTGAATACAAAATTTTGGAAAGAATCTTGTGAGTTTAGTTTGAATTCTGTTTGTCCGATGCAAAAGTGGTCCCAGACAAAACGTGTGTTTGTATCAGGGACTTAACTATTATAAGTTTTTAAAGAAAATAATTGCAATGTAACTAGTACAATGCAACATAAATATTATTTGGTTAACTTTTACTTTGCGTAATAATTGTTATGAGAAAAAAAAAATTTTTTCTCGATAATTATTATTTTGGGATTTTTTTGTTTACGTTGCTTCATAACTTTTATTTATGACTTTTTTTATTTACGTTACCGATAACTATTATTTTGAGAAAATTTTGTTTACGTTGCTTCATAATTTTTATTTTTGATGTTTTTGATTTACTTTGCCGATAACTATTACTTACTACTAACTAACTATAACTATTTTATTACTATTTATATTAATGTTTTTTACGTCGCTTCATAACTTTTATGAAAGAATTTTTTTTTAAGTTGCCTTACCACATTTTGAGTATGAATAGATTTTTAATTGTTTAGTTGTTGGTGGAAATTAGGTTTCTGCAGTTAATTTGCATTTGTCAATTTAAAACAATTAAAAATCAATTCATAACCAAAATGTGGTAATTCAACGTCAAATGTTTTTTTTTCAAAATAATAGTTATCGGTAACGTAAATTAAAAAAGTCATAAATAAAAGTTATGAAGCAACGTAAAGAAAAAATTCTCAAAATAACAGTTATCGGTAACGTCAATTAAAAAAGTCATATATAAAAGTTAAGAAGCAATGTAAAAAACAAAAATCCAAAAATAATAATTATCGACTACTAAAAAAATATTTATTTCTCATAACAGTTATTATGCAATTCAAAAATATTTATTAAATGATAATAGTTATAGGCGACGTAAAAAATATCTTATTGTGAATAATTATTATAAAGCAATAATTATAGAAATTTCCTAAATTAGGGCAATTTTTTATTCCCAAAAATATGGATAATAATTATTATAGGTCTCGGGTTTGTATAGAAGACCCTGTTGGGCCCATTGGCATAATTTTGCATTCAAGATTTTATCTGTTGGATTTGCCGTAGATCCAGATGGCATCTTTTGGACACCATTTGGTCTTGGTCGCAGAGATTATGTAGCTTAGTAATCTGCGCATCCATAAGTCCATCAAAGAACTTGGCTCCAAGAAACCAATGCCGTCGTACCTGTAATGATGGACAGTGGCATAGCAGATGCTCGATTGCTTCGAATGGTTACCAGTCATCATTGGTTACCAGTTGTCATTTACATAACTCTTAACTTTTCTAATGGACCTAAGTGAAGCTTTAGAGTGCTTAAGATTACACAGGACTTAATCAACAGCAAAGTCTTTAAGAACTTCTTTGCTAAAACCAACATTAGTTGATAGATGATGGGCTCTTACTAAATCAGCTAATCGCTTTGACAATCATACAATAAGAAAAGAACCACAGAACTCTTAAAGATGAGTCACCATGATATGGCACGAGCCACTCCAGGCGATTGACCCAACGGAGGGCGATGAATCGCAGTGCAGTGATCCAAGTATGAAACGCTCTGCATGTCAACTGTTCAGTGACATCATAACTGATCGGTACATCTGAGACCGATAATGAGAATTATGCTGGAACGTATGACAGTTTTAACATTTTGGTACATTACTTATTTACTGGCCATAACAACCCATCACTGGTTTACGACTTGCTGAAAAATTTCTCTCCAGATTAACTAATAGTTATGGTATTTCTTACGTGAAATTACACATCAGCACATTATACACACACACACACATAACTGGGCATCTCTCAGTCATGCTGTCGTTCCATCTCTCTTCTCTGCTTTGCGCACTCCTTCTCCAGTTGTTCAGAACAAGAGATGATAGAGCTTCCTCAACTTGGTCCTTCCTTCAAAGACATGGTCTCCCTCTTTGCCGTCCATCTTCAACCACTGCGTTGCACATCTTTTCATCAAATCTTCTGTGTCCATACGGATGACACTGTATGTTAATTCGCTATGCTATGTCCATGTCTTTGAACAGCTAATGCAGCTCGTTGTTGTTTAGTATTCGATGGTCACCACCAATACAAAAATGGCCGACGATTTTACAAAGCACTGTTCCGTTCCCTCGCACCCGAAATTCCGCAATAACGTCAGCTTCTCGGCAATAGGCAAACTCGGACAGGAGTTTTCTACTAAAAGCAGACACTGCCGATCCATCCAATCACCAACAACTGGTACAGTTCGCCGATTGAATATAGGCCAACCAGTACTCGCAGACTATACGACCAGACCAGTCTTGACTTAACAGACACGGCGAACCTAATAGGGACACCACATCATAGTCAATCTGAAATTACACGATTACAATTTCGGTGACCTCAGTCTGGAAACCATTACAGTGACATTACAGTAACCGTATCTTAAAATTAGAAATGAGAATCAATTGAAATCAAAATATTTAGTAGATAATACTGCCAGGAACATGAAGTTGCCCATAATAGAAGTGAAATTCACCACTTATGAGAACACATCCAGTTGCCGCTTTCTGTCGTAGATGTATGGAAGAGGAAGGAAATTAACTTAATTTTCTAAGCACTTCTCCTGCATTATCCTGAAGTAGGAAGACCCAGCTGTGCAACATCTTCAGCAACAATTTAATAAATCTAGCCAACAGGAGCGGGCTTTAACTTGGATTGATTGATTAGACTATTCGCAGTCTATTCGGCTTTGTACGGAGTTCAAACTGGTCCATTAAGAAAGCAGACTTTAGCTCAATTGCTTGAGGACTATTCACAGTTTTTGAGACTTCATAAAAGCTCAAACTGGTTCAATGAATGA
This sequence comes from Melieria crassipennis, assembly GCA_963668005.1. Classification (NCBI taxonomy): domain Eukaryota; kingdom Metazoa; phylum Arthropoda; class Insecta; order Diptera; family Ulidiidae; genus Melieria; species Melieria crassipennis. Next base: position 100,689,296 of record OY764961.1, read on the forward strand.
GCAGGCTGAAGCTTGATTGATTGACTACTATTCACACTCTTCTAAATTTCGTAGTCTACTAGACTTCATAAAGAGCTCAAACTGGTCGAATGAGTCAGCAGGCTTTAGCTTTAATCGTTAAAGATAATTCACAACTACTTCATACGGAGCTCAAACTGGTTCAATAAGTAAGAGGACAACATAATAAAAGCTCAAACTGGTTCAATGAATGAGCAGCCTGAAGCTTGCTTGATTGATTACTATTCACACTCTTCTAGATTTCGTAAGGAACTCAAACTGGTTCAAAGAGTAAGCAAACTTTAACTCAATAGTTTTTGGTGTCATAATGGGTGTTCATGGTCGCCTTTAGGCAGCTACTCCTACCTACTTTCCCAGTTGTCACTCGGCTGCTTTAAATATAATTGAAACTCTATAACCAGTAATTCTCTGTACTCCACTGTAACTGAAAGTAATTCACAAAGCATCACCACAAATGCTTTCATATTATAAAATCTCTTGTTTTCGCACGAATCTCCCTTAGCAAAACATTTCACTACGCCTCGGCGAATGAAAAGCCACAAAACAAAGTGAAAGCCTGAATCTGTTTTGTGGAAATAAAAACGCACATGAAGTTTTTAAATGTTTGGTTTCGGTGCATATTCGCCAACCAAACGCACTTACACACACACACACACACACAGATTCCATACGATGTGTATGTGTATGAGTGCATGGCGCAAGCGACTCGCCGCAAGACAATGCAATAGCGAACGCAACGGGAATCCCATCGGACCAACGAACAGAGGCAGAGGACCGACACTGCAGCTTTCATTTATGCCCATCAGGTATGCAGTAACGAATTCCGCTTCTGCAGGTTTTTGTTTACATTCAAGTTTTTGTTGTTGTTGTTTTTGTTGTTGGTGGTGACTGGATAGAGGGAAATTTATAGTAGCGCCAATGCGCATAGCGACTGCATTAGGCGACCAGATCAGACATACATATCTAACAGTGTTGGGCAGATTTGAGCGGCGGTACTGTTTGAACTTCGGTCGCCATGCGACATAGTCAATCGATGTATGTACTTTGACCCGACGTGCAGCCATGGCCGCAAGTAAAAAAATTAACAGACGAAAAGTGCCAGCAAGAGCGAACAACATTTGACAGTCATTTGTGTGTATTTGTATGTTTATGTGTGAGCGTGTATGTGTGTGTGTGAGGAGAATTGAAATTGAAATTGGAAATTCAGGCAGCCACAATGAGCCAACAGTTGCTAATTAAAATTTTAATTATGTAAATGCCAAATGGGTCAAATTACCTGGTCGCCTTCACAGTGCACATTTTTCGCAACAAACACACTGACACAAAAATATGCGCTCGATTGTGTGTGTGTGTGACATGGCACGTAATTGGCGTGGCACTGTGGCACACGGATAATCGCTGGTGCACCCGTTCGCCATACAAATGACGTTGAACAACAACAACAACAACACCAATCGGCCAGTGGGTCACTGGCCACGAGACTGGCAACTGTCGGCGATGGGGTGGAGCCCAATGAACGAGCATATTTCACGTGTTTAACATGACAGCAATTTGCGTTCGGCCACCGCGCCGCATTGATGGGCATTTTTCGGTGTAGCGCATTGGCGCAGTGGTCGGTGGTGGGGGTGGGGCACAACCGCGGCATGTGGCTCACGTCGGCTATGCCATTGCAATGCAGCACAAACGGCCAACCCGTTTGTAATTGCAATTGTAATTTCGCATTCGGTTTGTGCGTTTCGATTTGACTTTATTATTCGCGCGCTCTGGCCGTCACGCATTGCTACGGCACCCTGCACCCGTTGCCGCTGCAGCTGTGCCTGCAGCGCGCATTTTTGGCGTCGATGCCGGTTGGCGTTGGTGTGTGTGTGCGCTGCATTAAACGCACTCAATTACGTGTCATGGGATGTTGGCAAATACTCACACTTACACATATTCACAACAACACAAACACACACATAGATATATTCATGAACTCGTATTGATTCCGGCTGTAGATCTAATCAGTGAGCTGCTGATTGGTGCCAGCTGGCATATTTGGTCTTTTGTTGCCATCAATTAAGCATCAAAAAGTGCTCAAATGGCTCGAAATATTTCAATGAAGAGACAAAGTTTTATTGCGTCCTTAATTTGTGGTATATCAGATCTACACAGTCTTTTTTCTACTAAGTTTCCATTCACGTTTCAAGCTCTTTTTTTTACTTAGATACTTACTTATCTAACTGGCCATAACGACAACTTACCAGGTTACTACCTGCAAGCCTTACGTAGAGAAAAAAATCCTGACTCAAGAAAGAAAGGCTGACCCAAAATAGAAAGACTGAGAACAAAATTTTACTTTTAATTCTTAATTTATCAAAAGTCATAATTTAAGCGCGTTTTTATTTTTCGAACCATGAATTTATATCTTTTTCTCCCAACTTCATTATTTTCACTATGCACTACTCGTTTTACTTCTTTTTACTGTACTTAAAACAATTTCTAGTGTGTAAATTAAGGTTTCTTTCCTCATTACTTTTGCTTACTTTTGCATTATTTTAATATTTTTATTTTTATTTTAATTTTTGTTTTATTTTATTTTAATATTTTTATTTTTATGTTTAATAAAAAAATAATTTCTTTAACCTTCAATTCTACTTTTGGTATCTCTTCCTCTGTCTTTTTCTCTACTTCCGCAGCTTGCCTTTCATTCACCTCTTTCTTTATCTCTTCCTTTACCTCTTCGGCTACATTCATTTCTTTCTCATCCTTGACTTTTCCTTTATCTTTACCTCTATACCTGCTTATATTTTTTTACCCCTTCTTCTACCTCTGTATCTGCCTTCTACCATGAATTCTACCTCTCTCTCTGCCTAAAAATCCACACCTAACTCTTCCTTTATATCGTCTTTTTCTTCTTTCTCATTCTCATCATTTAGTTACCTTCTACCTTTACCTATATTTGAGCCGTTCAGTGCACAGAGTTATTAACTCCACTTTTTGAAAAATCTTAAATTTAAGTGTCAAAGCACTTGGTATAGTCATAACTTCTTATATTTATTTAAAACTTTCCTGAATAGTAAAGATTAACACCATTAAACGACAAAATATATATATTTGAATTTAAATTATAAAGGGAATTTAAAAAAAAACAAATTTATTTCATCGCATTTCTCAACTTTTTGTTTTATGGAGTTAATCGATTTGTGCACTGAGCGGCTCATTTATTCTTATATCTTTACTTCCTCTATCTCTTTCCTTACCTCGTACTACATATACCTCTACCTATACCTCTTCCGATACTTTTTTCTATACCTCTTGCTCTACCTCTCCCTATACCTTTTCCTATAGCTCTTCCTATACCTCTCCCTATACCTTTTTCTATAACTCTTCCTCTCCCTATACCTATTCCTTTACCTCTTCCTATTGCCCTTCCTCTTTAGCTTCTTCTACCTCTAACTCTGTATCCGCCTTTTCATTGAACTTTATTTTGACCTCCACCTTTTTAGTTATCCATATACATCTACCTCTTCCTTTTTCGTTATATCGCCTTCATCCTCATCCTATTCTTCATCCTCCACCTCTACCACTTCTTATACCTTTACCTCTATATGTACCTTTTCCTCTACCTCGTATCTGCCTGTAGCTCGACTCCTACCCTAACCTGAATCTTTCTATCTGCCTATAAATTTGCCTCTTTCTTTTCCAGTACCGGTTTCGCTACCTCTTCCTTAACATCTAAATACCTCTTCCTAGTCTTCATCCTCATCCTTATTCTCTACCACATCTTCTACCTTTACCTCTATATGTGCTTATATCTATAACTCTATCCCTATCTTTTTCTCTACCTCTTTCTTTATCTCTATCTTTTTCTCTACCTTTTTCTCTTCCTTTATATCTACTTTTTCCTCTTCCTCATTTTCATAATTTATCTCACCTTCTGC
>OY764961.1:100693433-100930433 GCA_963668005.1 Melieria crassipennis
ATAGTTATAGTTATAGTTATAGTTATAGTTATAGTTATAGTTATAGTTATAGTTATAGTTATAGTTATAGTTATAGTTATAGTTATAGTTATAGTTATAGTTATAGTTATAGTTATAGTTATAGTTATAGTTATAGTTATAGTTATAGTTATAGTTATAGTTATAGTTATAGTTATAGTTATAGTTATAGTTATAGTTATAGTTATAGTTATAAGTTAATAGTTATAGTTATAGTTATAGTTATAGTTATAGTTATAGTTATAGTTATAGTTATAGTTATAGTTATAGTTATAGTTATGTTATAGTTATAGTTATAGTTATAGTTATAGTTATAGTTATAGTTATAGTTATAGTTATAGTTATAGTTATAGTTATAGTTATAGTTATAGTTATAGTTATAGTTATAGTTATAGTTATAGTTATAGTTATAGTTATAGTTATAGTTATAGTTAAGTTATAGTTATAGTTATAGTATAGTTATAGTTATAGTTATAGTTATAGTTATAGTTATAGTTATAGTTATAGTTATAGTTATAGTTATAGTTATAGTTATAGTTATAGTTATAGTTATAGTGATAGTTATAGTTATAGTTATAGTTATAGTTATAGTTATAGTTATAGTTATAGTTATAGTTATAGTTATAGTTATGTTATAGTTATAGTTATAGTTATAGTTATAGTTATAGTTATAGTTATAGTTATAGTTATAGTTATAGTTATAGTTATAGTTATAGTTATAGTTATAGTTATAGTTATAGTTATAGTTATAGTAGTTATAGTTATAGTTATAGTTTAGTTATAGTTATAGTTATAGTTATAGTTATAGTTATAGTTATAGTTATAGTTATAGTTATAGTTATAGTTATAGTTATAGTTATAGTTATAGTTATAGTTATAGTTATAGTTATAGTTATAGTTATAGTTATAGTTATAGTTATAGTTATAGTTATAGTTATAGTTATAGTTATAGTTATAGTTATAGTTATAGTTATAGTTATAGTTATAGTTATAGTTATAGTTATAGTTATAGTTATAGTTATAGTTATAGTTATAGTTATAGTTATAGTTATAGTTATAGTTATAGTTATAGTTATAGTTATAGTTATAGTTATAGTTATAGTTATAGTTATAGTTATAGTTATAGTTATAGTTATAGTTATAGTTATAGTTATAGTTATAGTTATAGTTATAGTTATAGTTATAGTTATAGTTATAGTTATAGTTATAGTTATAGTTATAGTTATAGTTATAGTTATAGTTATAGTTATAGTTATAGTTATAGTTATAGTTATAGTTATAGTTATAGTTATAGTTATAGTTATAGTTATAGTTATAGTTATAGTTATAGTTATAGTTATAGTTATAGTTATAGTTATAGTTATAGTTATAGTTATAGTTATAGTTATAGTTATAGTTATAGTTATAGTTATAGTTATAGTTATAGTTATAGTTATAGTTATAGTTATAGTTATAGTTATAGTTATAGTTATAGTTATAGTTGTAGTTATAGTTATAGTTATAGTTATAGTTATAGTTATAGTTATAGTTATAGTTATAGTTATAGTTATAGTTATAGTTATAGTTATAGTTATAGTTATAGTTATAGTTATAGTTATAGTTATAGTTGTAGTTATAGTTATAGTTATAGTTGTAGTTATAGTTATAGTTGTAGTTATAGTTATAGTTATAGTTGTAGTTATAGTTATAGTTATAGTTATAGTTATAGTTATAGTTATAGTTATAGTTATAGTTATAGTTATAGTTATAGTTGTAGTTATAGTTATAGTTGTAGTTATAGTTATAGTTATAGTTATAGTTATAGTTATAGTTATAGTTGTAGTTATAGTTATAGTTATAGTGATAGTGATAGTGATAGTGATAGTGATAGTGATAGTGATAGTGATAGTGATAGTCATATTTTATCTTTTTCATATATTAAGCGACCTCGAAATATATTTCGCATTACTAGTCATATTCATTTTTTCAAATTGAATGAATAGTTCAACGAAATTTAATTCCCATTCTCTCCACTTGAGAACCTCTACTCAAAGAAAAGAAACAAAAGTCCTCGAATATTTCTGCAATTTGTTGCACAGTGTAACACGCACATGTGCACATTTCGTTCGCTTCAATTTTCAATGATTTATGCACATTTTATTGCGTACCATTTGAGTTGAACGCAACATAAAAATGTCCAGCATTTTACCGCACGTCAGCACTGTCAGCGTTGCCATCGCTACGCTGTCAACTGCACGACGGCCACTTTCGAAAGTTGCCAGCAAAAAAGGGACCAGGACAGCGAAAAGGAATTATCATATTCACTCGGGCACATCATTCAATTGTGTTGTCGCTACTGTTGCGCGCCAACGCTAAGCGTTTGTTTGGCTCGCCAACTCTGACTTGCTACCTGAAAAAACAATGAAAAGCATACAGAAAATCAAATGAAAAACGAACACAACAAAATAAAAATGCAATGAAATTTAATAAAAGCAACAACGTATGGCAATTTGCAGCATGCTGTCAACAACGATTTTTTCCCATGCATTTTTTATGCACTTTTTTGCGAGTGTTTTTGTGTTGGCGTTTTGGTTTTGCTTTCATTTTATTAAACCGTCAATTAAAGCTTTTATGCCAACAATGCTGAAGCGGTGAACAGCAAATTAAAAAAAAAAACAACGAATGCGGCAAGAATTTAATGGAATTTTCTGGTACTTGCTTTGCTGCTAGACGATATTAATTACACTTCAATGAGCATCGAAGTGCTGTTGATACTTTTTACCATTGTTGTTGTTGGTGTTGTTGCGTTAAGGCTGCATACAGAACCAAGGCTCTATTGGATGTGTGTGTGTGTGTGTGTGTGTGTGGGATTGTGTGAAGTTTGTGTGGGACGTTGTGCGGTGGGTGTGCGATTTGTGTATGTATGTGTGTGTGTTTGTTTTGCCGCTGTACTAAAGCGCATGACAACAATTAAGCAAAGCCATAGTTCTCCGAAGCGTAGTCAAGTGTCGGCTGCAATTTTGCGGCGCTTGTGCTCAGTTCAAGCATTTTCAATTTACAAAAGAGTGTTTAAGCATTTAGAAGGCTCGTGCAAATTTTAACATAAAATTAATTTACAATATATTTAATTTTATTTAGGAAAGAACAACAATAGTGGAAGAAATGGGTTATAATAATTTTTTAAGTATAATTTAAATTAGTTTATTATCATGAGAAATAATTTTAAAAATAAATTAAAAATTACAACATGCGATAAAAATTAAAGTATGCTTTGTAAAAAAAACCAAAATTTTGAAATGATTAAAAACTGGGTGTTTTAGTTTACTTTAATTAAAATTGTTTAGAAAAAAATTTAGCATTTTTCAGTTCAGTTCAGTTTTAAGTTCAAACATTTCCAATTTTCAAAAATGTGTTTAAACATTTAAAATGCTTATGCAACATTAAAACATAAAATTATTTTAAATTATTTTATGTTACAAATGTAATATTGTTTAGAAAAAATCAGCACGTGGTAGAAGAAATTATTATAGTTTTTTAAGTATAATTAAAATTAGTTTATTATGATGAGAAATAATTGAGGCTATCAAATATTACAACATGCGAAAAACAAATATTCAGTTTGCGCATTAGATCTCATTAGACCAAAGCCAAAATGTTGAAATGATTAATAACTTCGCCTTTAAATTACTTTAATTAAAATTGCTTTAATAAAAATGCTTAGTTCAAGCATTTTCAATTTACAAAAATGAGTTTAAGCATTTAAGATGCAAAATTAAAAGAAAATTTTATTACAAATTATTTGTATTAATATTAAGAAAAAAGAAACAAATGATTGAAAATATTATATTTATATATATAGCGTTTGGTATTATATAAAAATAATTAATGGGAATTAAATTGAATCAATTAGTTATTAAAGGCTAATTTGGAAAAAAAAAAAGGCAATCATCACGTTAGACTAAAATCAAAATGTTTAAATAGTTCAAAACTTCGTCTTTTAGTTCACTTTACTTAAAATTTTGTTGAAAAAAGCTAATTTCAAGCATTTTCAAATTATGATTTTTTATTATTTTATTATTTTTTTTTATTATTTTTTTTATTTTTTATTATTTAAAAAATATCAACAAGTGATAGAATAAATTATTATTATTTGCAATGCCAAATTCAAATTTATTGTGTTTGGTATTATAAATAATTATAAATAAACATTACAAATGCTAGAAAAATTAAAGTTTGCTTCGTAAAGAGTCAATCATCTCATTAGACTAAAACCAACATGTTGAAATGTTCAAAAACTTCGTCTTTTAGGTTTCCTCAGTTAACATTTTGTACAAAAGAACTTTGAAATTTAAATTATCCTACAACTACATCAGAATTTTTACAGAGAAAGGACTTTAAAATCTAAATTACATTAAGATGTACTAACGTACTGAAATACATTTAGATGTTCTAGTTGTACTACGTAAGGGCTTAGGTTTTTGTTGGAGTGACAGCCTTTTTCTGAAAAACAAACAACTTTACCACAGAGAAACAAAACCACATCTACATCTTATTAGAATTTTTTACAGAGAATGGACTTTAAATCCAAATTACACTAAGTTGTACTAAAGTACTGAAGTACATTTAGTTGTACCAAATTACTCTACATTCAAAAAAACTACCTAAATGCCTTCTTAGGTTCAGGTTTTTGTTGGAGTGATAACCTTTTCCTGAAAAAGACTACTTAAGCACAAAAAAACGGCTGGTTGGGTTATCTTCGGCGACTCTTCTTTTAACGGCACTGGGACAGGCACACAATTTCCAATAAGCACATCACTTTCTTCCTGATAGCTACAGTTGATAACAACTCAGTTGGTCTACTGTAGAACGAGCCCAACTAAGAATGCTTGTATTTTGCTGAACAAAGACTGGAAAATGCTCACTTACTCACTCTTAAACATCATCACTGGTATTAACTGAAAGCATAAAATCTCTCTTCTCTCAGTAAAATTATTATCATAAAAATAACAACAATAATTTGTTCGCCATTACATGACCTAACAAGCAAATTATTTCAATGTCTTTCTGCAGTAAATACAAACATAAATGTTTAAGTCTTGCCCCCCCCCCCCAAAAAATAAGTATGAGCTGATATGGATGCACCACAAATTTTGCTGCCTTCGCAGGCGCATAAATATGAGGTAGTAAAATTGTGTAGCTACAAGCCATAACAGTTATGATTATTGTACTAAAAAGCGGCCCAATCGTAAATTCGAATACAGCTGCACAGGGACGAGCGTTGCTTGAGAAAGGCTCGACTGTACCAAATGAGCATAAAAACATTTAAAAAAAAGGTTCAAATGGGAATTTGAGCTGTGTTTTTCACTAAAGTTAAAGATGTTTGTACCATTACCAATGCATACGATGAAATATTTTATATACTCGTATATGTACAGTAGACATGATTAAGTGCACGATTTTTCGATTTCAATGCTGCGCAACCTCTCATTTGATGCAGTTGGGTGACAAAATGCCTGAGCCAAAAAATTTTTGGTGCTAGAGTGTGGCTAAATGGCGTCGCATCGAGGTCAAATTTCACAAAAAAGCTGGGAAATTCGAGAAATTGCTCCACAGCGGATCAGAAGTTGCTCTTAGAGGGTTAAAATCTATGACTGGCACCCACTAGTTTTCTGTACTGAACATTTCTTTCAACCATATTTATACCCCATCTCCAACTCTTAATGGGGCTCCCATACAAAATGGTCGTTTTTACAAAATGCTGCTCCCAGGATGTGCCTAGATGTATCAAATGTATGACCGACACTCATTTATTTTCCCTACCGAATGCTTCTTCCAAACATACCTACCCGCTATCTCCAAGTCTTAAGGGAGCTGCCACACAAAACTGGCCATTTTCTATGCAATTGGCTCCCACTTGTAAGTAAGTAAGTAAAAGAGAAAACATTGCATATCGGAAACTACAGAACCGATTTGAAGGATTTATTTAGCAATCTTCAATCTATTGTTTTAAAAATGTTTAAACTGTAACCGAAGCATTTAAGTTGATAGACCAAGTTTATGGTAATTTTTGTGTATACCGTGGTGCAGTTCATAAATGGTAAAATTGATTTAACCCTTTCCGGAAATTTGGTCGATATATCGTACAATTAAAATAACATTTTTCTAGGAAATTTCATTTGATAGCGAGCGCAAATTTCATGAAACGGTTTTTTCATATTTGTTAAGTAGGCTGTGCTTTATCATTCTGTTTAGAAAAATAAATCATAGTGGTGGTGGTTACACAGTATTTGTTTGTTTTGTAAAACGTTCTTTGCAAGAAGTTGAGCAAGCAACAAGCGACGAAGCTTCTGCAGGGAAAATTTCAGGTTTGTAATATTTTTCAGTAACAAAAAATATAAACATTTAAAAGTTTAAACATCAATTGATTTATAAAAGTTAATAAATTTAAAATTTTTTGAGTTTAAACATTTTTCCCGAGTCTTTAAAAACATTGTACGATATATCGTACAATGGCACTTAAGTCAAATGTACGATATATCGTACAAATTTGAATTTGTACGATATATCGTACAAATGGAAAGCAAAGGTTGCAAGTTATGTTTGCTTTTTTTTAAAGTTATTTGTTTGGTAACAGATTTTTTGCTTTTGTATGCCTGCCACGCCCATTTGTAAACCACGTGGCTAAGAAAATTCGACTATTCGGCAATTTTCGATTAAAAATAAGATTTACTAGACGATTTTTTGTTTTACTAGGCAGACACGGGTTGTGTAAGGTTAGACATGCGTACCTGCCACTCCCACTACTATAAGAGAAATCGGCTATATTCAGTGCCTTTCTGTAAATCTGTATGAATTTGAATTTATTCTGTGTTTTATTGAGAGGAAAAAGGCTTTGCAACAACAACAATGGTTATATAATGCCGAATAAATGTGAAAAAATTTTTAATAATTAATTTTTAATTGACTGGCACGACAGCCCGCTTACGCGAGACTTAGGCCTAGCTTCCCGCAACCACCCGTGTTGTGCGTCTGAATTTGTACACGGGTTGAAGGGACCTACAGTTTTATGCCGGTTCCGAACGGCAGGTTGGGAGCTTTTTCATAAGCAATTTTTACTCTCAGAGGTTTGCCATTTCCAGCTGAGAGGACAGCCACCGAAAGAGAAAACGAGTTTTCCCGTTATTTTTTTAGGTGTTATTACAGGCAGTATTTGAACCTGAGGTTGCTGCCTGCGACTCGCGGTCCAACGCATTAACCAACTGAGCCACGGCGGCTGCGCCGCTTTTTTTTTTTACTATATATAATTTATATAACTTTCGATCAAAATGAAATCACATTTTGATTTTTGTTGTTATAATTTATGTTTTCTATCAAAAAAATCAATTAATTGTTCATAAAACTTAAAAAACCGAAACCAAAAATTCGTCAATTTTTATTGATTTGCGGACCATTGTACGATATATCGACCAAATTTGATGAAGCTGTAATTCTCAACTAAAATAATTTTTTTGAAATTTGTTTGTATTTTATTGCTAAAATGTTCAATAAGAGTCAATATTTTGAAGGAAAAATTTTTATCTCAAGAAATGTGGAAATTGACCGGAAAGGGTTAAAAACGATTGTCAGAACATAAATGATGACCAAAGTGTTAGCCAACTGAATCCGCGATCACCGTAGATCAAAACTGGGCGGTAAATCTTCATTGAAATTCTTGAAATTGGATTTAACCTTCGCTTTACTTATACCCACCCGGGTGATCTTTTAAATATTCATGTTTAATGTCTGCACAAATTTTAAGGTAATTTTCAATAACATGAAAAAATATTTTTTTTTTTGGAAATTTTGTTCATGTTTAAACTTGAATTTTGTCATTTTTTATACAAATGTAGCTGAGTGATCCCAGGCGATTTCGCTACCATTTTGATTAAAACTCACGATAATTTTTTTTTGCGTACCTCATTATGTGTTCAATAAACCCTCTGGAAATAAATCTTCTAATATTTTCCATAGTCTCAAAATAAATCATTAAAGTTAGGCCTTTTTTCGAAATACAAACTGTCGCCGGAGGAAGATACTAAATACTGAAGTATGAAAAAAATTTATAAATTATTAGGTATATATTTATTGTGAGTTTTGCTCAAAATAGCGGCGGAAGTGCCTGGGATCAACTTTAGTAAGGCGAAGGTTAAGCATCTCAATAGCATAAATTTATTGCATTTTAACTGAACATTTTGCTATCAAAGGATGTCATCCCATCTATTGACACTTGTTTTGACTGTTTTTTTGTTTTCACATGATGTGGCACCGTGCGAATTTCACCTTTTCAAAGAATGCATTTGCCGATGAAAAAACGCGTTTTAAGGCAGGTTCTCACCTTGTGGGAAAAAAAACCACGATTTTTTTTTCCTTATCGTGTAGATATATGTTTCAAAAATGTGCTCCAGAAATTTCAGATCAAAATCTGAAAAATTACAAAAGTTACAGGCCGTTACATAGAGCAGTGCCGGGCACCGGCCGAGCGCGCTTTAAACTTTAAACGCGTTTTTCTGAGAACCACATTTTCGGACCTAACGGAAGTGATTGAAGGCGCTGGAATGAACCAATCGTCACCAAAATCACCATTTTTTTTTAAATGTTCCTTAGGGTTTTTTCTAATAAACGAACCACGATCAGCCAAAAATATTGAAAATTGTTTATTTAAAAAAATAATGTGAGCAAAAAAATGCGAAAATCTTAATTTTTTTTTCAAAACCTCATAACTTTTGTAATTTTGATTTTTTTTCATGATCTTGGTTCATTCAATAGATAATACGGTACACATTAAGAATGTGTTCGACTTTTGTATTTCAGATCACGGGTTTTGACGGAATCACTTCCGGTAGCGGGACACCTCCTCGCCGACATGCCGCCACTGATGGACGCCCCCTTCCCCCCCTTTTTTGATTCATTCAATTTGAAAAATTTTATTCTCTAAATAAATGTGTGTTCATATGTAGAAAAAATTTTCAGCTTTGTATCTTTAACCGTTTTCTCAAAAAAAATTCCTAAAAAAAGTGCACTTTTTCGGATCCACAAGGTGAGAACCTGCCTTAAGAACGTAGAAACCATCAAAAGGCTTGTACCGACGTACTGAAGGACATTGCGGTCGACGAACTGAACTACTCTTTAGACATGTTTTTAGAACATGCAAATCGCTGCATTAAGCCTAAACGTGACTATTAAAAAAACAAATTAGTTTCGGTAAACAAAGGGTTTTAGTATTATCTAAATTATTTTAGTATTATCTATCTGTTATTCTTTTAAATATTTAAAGATGAAAAGACCTTTTTGCTAATGTGGGAACGTACATACGATGCATAGTGATTGAAAATGTTGGCAAATTATAGGCTATGGGGGGGGTTCTGACACCCTAACCCCCCCCACCCCCCACCCCGGGCTACGCCCCTGCTCTGACCTAACCTAATTTAATTTTACGAAATAAACCTAACCTAAAATTTAAAATGTTGTGCTTCTTTTTTTACAAAAAACAATAAATTCAATCATTTCAATAAAAAGAAATTTACATCAAATATTTTTTTTTTGTTGAAAATTGTAAAAAGTTATCTCAAACTAATGCAAAAACTGACTCATGGGATCTCAATTGCCAGTAGAATCGAATGTGCCTGAGAGATATTTGATATTTAAATTATCAACCTTATTCAATCTAAATTTGTCTAATAAATAATTTGATTTGCCCAAAACTGAGTTGAAAACAATGGCAAGTCTTGTCATGGAATCTAAAACTTTGAATAAAGAACTTAATTCAATCTAAAAGCACGACTCACATGTCGAAAAGAAAGCAAAACCACTCAGCATTTCACAAGGAAGTATACAATACCCAGTGGTATTTCGATCAATCAAGCAGCCAATGGTTCGATGCAAAATTCACAGAACTTGGAACTGTCACATATTCTAGGTTTTTCAAAAAAGTTTGCCCAACTAAGAAATTGGCACTTTGGTAATTGTTGATCTCACTAACTCGAATGACATTGCTTTAAATCCCCACAGACACATACACAAGTATACATTTATTTATTCACACACATATATAAGTATCATTGTGGTATGTGACATGGCTTAAAGCATTTTATTTTTTATCTCTCTCACTCTTATCGCCCAAATCGATTACCTGCAAATGCAGCTGCTTTGTCTTCTTCGATATTTATTCGTTTGGCGCATGCTTTGGTGGCACGTTGAAAACTTTTATTGACACCACAAATGGACGGCTGCACTCTGAAACTAAATCGAATTTATCAGATTCTTATAGAACTGAGCGAATGCATTGTGGAGCACAGCACACATGTGTGGCGGCCACAGTCGAGCGACGAAACGCTGCTGCAAGTGTAAAAAAATGCGCTTCATCTGTTTGCACGATTTGTTGCTATGCGCCGCCAGCGCAAATGTGTGCGCAAAGTTTTGTTGGCAACAAAATGTAAGCGTCGCACACATACACAGAGACACAGACGAGAGCAGCATTGCCGGCGTTTTGATTTGTCAACAGAAGCGCTGAAATTGAAATTATTTAGTTGCGCGATGGCAGACGTGCGGCTGCTGCTGCTGCTGCTGTCTTATCGTTGTCATTGCCATCGTCGTTGCTGTGTCATTTGTGTGCTGATTCGTGCCACTGACATCTGTCTTCTGTGTGCTGCTGGCTGCTGCTGGTGTTTGCGCTGCCTCTGCTGGAGATTTTGGTTCTTGTGCTGCTGCTCTCTTCTTATATTTCTGCTGCCTTCACAACCATAGCAAACTATTGCCATTGCCATTCGCGCATCCACATCAGCTGCAGCAGCAACAGCAGCGCCAGCAGCAATTTGCGCTTTTTCTAGCTTTTCTGTGTTGCTTGCAGCTTTGACAAATTGCTGAAAATCCTTTAGTTAAATTACTTTGGTTACAGCCACCCGTTGCACTAAAAAACATACGTGCATAGTTATATACATATTAGGGTTGCCATTTTTTTTCATATTGCCACAAAGCATTGGATTTTATATTTTCCCTTTTTTATTATTGGTATCAAAAAATTCAATGTAATACAAAATGGTTTTTATGATACACTAGTAGGGCCCTGCGGCTTTGCACGCAAGCTTTAAGTCAATGGGCCCAATAAATCAAGTTTCTTCATACTACACTCTATGGGAGATGCCACGCTTCTTTTATGTAATGCCCAATCCATTCCTCCAGTCGAAGGGTGTGACCCGGTTTCATTGATATGCGACTTTCAGTTCCTAAGTTACGCGGAAAACTTCAGTCACAAAAAAATATGCCGCGCCTCTTGTTCAACGTCCATAAAATTTTGCCAGTAGTTAGAATGACACATCTATGGGACGATGGTACACAAAACTTCAAAGCTTTCCAACTTATTGTTCCGAAACTATTCCACATTAAAAAATTGGGTTCTATGGGCGGTACCATGCCCCTCATCCAATACCCACCCCACTCTCCCTGTCGAAGGGCACGTCTAAATCGTAAGTCTGTGCCAAATATCTTTGATGTGTGATTTGCAGTTCCAAAGTTAGTCAAAACAATAGGGTCGCTTAAAAAGTGCCACGCCCTTGTCCAACGCCCATACAATTTAACCACTTGAACGACACGTCTAAGCCATGATGCTGTATCAAATTTCAATACTGGCCGACTTATAATTCCGAAGATATTTCACATTAAAAACTTGAGTTCTATGGGCGGTGCCATGCCCCTCGTCCGATACCCACCCTATTCCCCATGTCGAAGGGCACATCTAAACCGTAAGTTTGTGTCAAATCTCTTTGGTCTGTGATTTGTAGTTTCAAAGTTATTGAAAACATTTGAGTTGCTTAAAAAGTGCCACGCCCCTTGTCCAACGCTTACAAAGTTTTACCAGTGAAACGGCACATAAAAACGGTGGCCCCGCACCAAATTTTAATGTTGCCCGATTTCTGATTCCGAAGATATTCCATATTGAAAATTTAAGTTCTATGGGCGGTGCCACGCCCCCTTGTTAAAAACCCACCCCATTCCCCTTATCAAAAAACACAACTAAATGATACGTTTGTACCGAGTGTCATTGATGTGAACGCAGTTGTAGTTCCAAAGTTACACCGGCATTTAAAAAGTCCCTTGTACAACGCCCATTAAATTTTACCAGTGAAACGGCACATCTAAACGGTGGCAATATATAGATATTTGCTGCAATGACTCACAAAATTTTTTCATATCCATATTGTTTTGCACAAATATGCCACAGTTAATTTCTGTCATCATAATGGGCATTGCAGGAAGGCGTAAAAGGTGGGCGTGGTCAACCTTCTATAGCCTATGTTTACCACTATGAAACACAGAATCATTTTACATCAACATTAATTTTCAGACATGCACCGTAGCTTTGTTTTGTTAGTTTAGTGGGCGCGGAAAGTGGGTGTGGCCGATTATTTTATAGCCTATGTTTGCCGCAATGACACGCAAAATCGTTTGACACCCATATTGCTGTGACAAATATATCATGGCTGATTTGTTATTATAGTAGGCGTGGCGGGAAGGCGTATTAGGTGGGCATGGTCAATCTTATATATCCTATGTTAACATCAATGAAACATGGAACCATTTGATATTTATACTGATTTACCGACATGTACCGTAGCTTCGTTTTGTTAGTTTAGTGGGCGCGGAAAGTGGGCGTGGCCAATTATATTATAGCCTATGTTTGCCGCAATGACACGCTGAATCGTCTGAGCTAATTAACAGTCTTAATCTATCTTCAACCAGTTCGACCTCAAAATTAAAGATAACAGATCCAAGATTTCAGCCGCAATAGCCAGGTTCGAAAGAATCAAACCAGGACGCTGAGTCATCGTTCCTGCTGAGCCAGACAGAAGTACAGGAAAGGTTGTATGGTTAGTTCCTCTTTTTCATATCCACAGCTTCTGTAGACATCACTTAACAAGAGATGAGCATAGATCCAAAAGCGAGCTTCCGAAGCTTCAACGAGCTTCCGAATCTAGATTCCAATCAGGAACACTAAAAATCGCGTTTTCCTCAAGGACTCAACATCGTTGCATCTTGCATCGTGAATTGGCTACTTGGCAACCCTAACAAATATGTATGTATGTATGAATGCATGCGAATGGATACATCTATATACACAAAATCTCCTGATTTTGTATTTCCCTACGCGACAGTCAAGCCGACATTGAGCTTTTTGTTTTATTTTCTTCTTCTTCCGCCCTAATTGAATAATGTCCCACGTTTGCGACAAAACAGAAATTGTAATAAGCATTTTTAATTTCCCCATGACAATGACACTTCATGTCCTCTTTTTTTTGCCGCACGCCGCACCTGTCCATTCTGCAACGCATGTCATGTTCGAAAGCAAAAACAATTAGGACATTCGAGCGCAGCTCATTTGTACTTTTTTCCTCTCGCTACAACTTTTTTGTGTCCTTTCCTTTTCGTCACTTGTCGCAACTCGTAGAGTGCGGCTTCACATTTGCCCAGTTGAGTCCAATAACCGGACGGACATGGCAATGCGTCATTCTGAGCTCAAAAAAAACTGGCTTAACCCATTAACGACTATTCATTAATCATGCTTTGTGATTGCTTTTCATTGGAAATCATTTAAAGTATTTAAAAATAGCTGCGCAAACTTTTAGGTTTGTAAATTTCAGAAAAGTTGTTTCTTTTTATTTTGTGTGTTTGGTTTTTGTGTGCGTTCTTTAATTTGTTCCATGTTGTTCTGTTCTTTTTTCTCAAAAAAAAAATTAAAGAGCTTGTTACCGTTTTATAACTAAATTTTCTTTTTTTCTAATTTTAAGTGTTGATTTTTATTTTGTAAAATATTTAGCCTGTAGATTATTTTTATCATTTGACTTAAATAAATATTAAATAAATAAATAAAACATAACCTAGGAAACATAACCTGCCTCTTATGTATTGTTTGTGGGACACATTCACGAACTATCGCTTGGACAGTTCAAATAGTTGCCAAGTGTTTCGAGAATGAATTACGCTCCGAGCAAACAAGTAAAGTAGGCCATCAGGAATGGTGCAACCAGTCGATTTGATTTTGGCAAGCAACAATGTGACACAGATAACCGAAATAAAAAGCAATCTAAATAAAATGAAAAGACAATTAATTATAAAAGGTGAAATAAAGTGACTGTGTGCCAATTGTGAATAACTACTGAATTAAAGAATTTGAGTTGTATGTTGTTTTTTTGGGCACAATCCAGCGATACAAACTAAGGCTGCATTGAACAACAGGAACTAATTTTCATAATATTATGACAACAAGAAATAGCTCAACATTTTCTTTACCCATAAAATCTTCAATGTACAAATGTTTTATACAAACAATTTATATATTTATTTATTCTTACCACTTCTTTCAGAAAAAGAGAGTTCTTTCAGTTCAAAGAACTTCAGTTGTGTGTTGTTTTTTTTTGGTTGGGCACAATCCAGCGTTACAAACTAAGCCTGCATTGGCAAGCAGGAACTAATTTTCATTACATTATGAGGACAATAAATACCTCAAAATTCGATACAAAAAATTCAGAGTGACTCTTACCAGTTCTTACAGCTGATAAAATATTTCTGCATGGATATTGAAATTCGATATTGTCGTTTCCATGACACGTTTCTATGCCTGTACACCACAGCTTACGGCTACAGCTCTCACGTGAAGCTGACTGAATTGCAAAGTGGCACTTAAATACACTTAAATTAGCGCAATTCTCGAAAAATAGTTAGTTCTCAATTTTTCCTCTTAACACTGATTTGTGCTGCACTGGCACTTTACTTTGAATTGAAAGCGCAAGTCGCAGTCTCGTTGCCATAATTGAATACACAAGACAAGAAATCACAGCCACGACTGCAATCTTTTCGCCAGTCAACCGCAAGCAGACAATTTCCACTCCAACAACAACGACTTACACTAACGTTTTTTTCTGTATGCATTGGACTGTGAAATTTTGCAAAATGTTAATGCGAATTGCTAAGCAATTTCCGGCTTGCAATTGTTGCTCGAAGATTAATGATCACCGCAACTTTGAAGTGCAGTGCCACCGGCAAACGAACAAGCAACGTTGACGTTGGCAAGAAGCGCATGAAGCAGCAACGACCGCACCGGTGGCAGCAATGGCCGAAAAACAAATTTAGCGCATCCAATATTGCACACAGATTGAAGCAGAATGGAATTGATTTTGTGGAGCGTTCGTTGTGGTGGATGATTGGATGATGGTGGCGAGACGGAGTTGAGTTTGAGCGGTGTAAAAGAAGACAGAAAGTAGAAGAGTAGTGATTTTGAGGTTTGACTTTTTCTAAGGACTGAATAGAAGGAAGAAGATGGAATAGAAACGGATATGGGAAGAGACTCAATAAGAAATAGAATGAAAATAAAAATAAGACAAGGGGAGTGGGAGTGAATATGGAAATCAATGACGATGGAAATTTCAGTGGTTACGAGGATTGTAATGGGAATGGAAGTTGAAATAGAAATGGAAAAGAGGAAAGAAAATGGATTTTCAGTAGGAATAGCAATAAATATGTGAATGGGAATAGATGGAAATAGGAAAATGGTAATGGAAATAAAAATTAAAATAAAAATAGCATTGATATGGAAACTGAATTAGTTGGAATTAAAATAGAATGTAAAGAAAAGGATTAAAATAGAATAGAATATGAATGTCAGTGGCAATGAAAAAGGAATAAGTTTATTAATTAATTTATTTATTAATTAATTAATAATAATTTACTAATTAATTAATTTATTTATTTGTTAATTTATTTAATTATTTATTTATTTATTTATTAATTAATAATAAATTATTTATTTATTAATTTATTTATTTATTAATTAATTAATTTTTTTATTAATTTATTTAATTATTTATTTATTTATTTAATTATTTATTTATTTATTTAATTATTTATTTATTTATTTATTTATTTATTTATTTAGTTATTTATTTATTTATTTATATATTTATTTATTTGTTTATTTATTTATTTAATTACTTAATTATTTATTTATATATTTATTTATTTAAGCCAATCGAACAGCAAACTTACTTTGCAGTTAGTTAGTTAGTTTAGTTAGTTTAGTTAGTTTAGTTAGTTTAGTTAGTTTAGTTAGTGTAGTTAGTTTAGTTAGTTTAGTTAGTTTAGTTAGTTTAGTTAGTTTAGTTAGTTTAGTTAGTTTAGTTAGTTTAGTTAGTTTAGTTAGTTTAGTTAGTTTAGTTAGTTTAGTTAGTTTAGTTAGTTTAGTTAGTTTAGTTAGTTTAGTTAGTTTAGTTAGTTTAGTTAGTTTAGTTAGTTTAGTTAGTTTAGTTAGTTTAGTTAGTTTAGTTAGTTTAGTTAGTTTAGTTAGTTTAATTAGTTTAGTTAGTTTAGTTAGTTTAGTTAGTTTAGTTAGTTAAGTTAGTTTAGTTAGTTTAGTTAGTTTAGTTAGTTTAGTTAGTTTAGTTAGTTTAGTTAGTTTAGTTAGTTTAGTTAGTTTAGTTAGTTTAGTTAGTTTAGTTAGTTTAGTTAGTTTAGTTAGTTTAGTTAGTTTAGTTAGTTTAGTTAGTTTAGTTAGTTTAGTTAGTTTAGTTAGTTTAGTTAGTTTAGTTAGTTTAGTTAGTTTAGTTAGTTTAGTTAGTTTAGTTAGTTTAGTTAGTTTAGTTAGTTTAGTTAGTTTAGTTAGTTTAGTTAGTTTAGTTAGTTTAGTTAGTTTAGTTAGTTTAGTTAGTTTAGTTAGTTTAATTAGTTTAGTTAGTTTAGTTAGTTTAGTTAGTTTAGTTAGTTTAGTTAGTTTAGTTAGTTTAGTTAGTTTAGTTAGTTTAGTTAGTTTAGTTAGTTTAGTTAGTTTAGTTAGTTTAGTTAGTTTAGTTAGTTTAGTTACTTTAGTTACTTTAGTTAGTTTAGTTAGTTTAGTTGTTTAGTTAGTTTAGTTAGTTTAGTTAGTTTAGTTAGTTTAGTTAGTTTAGTTAGTTTAGTTAGTTTAGTTAGTTTAGTTAGTTTAGTTAGTTTGGTTAGTATAGTTAGTTTAGTTAGTTTAGTTAATTTAGTTAGTTTAGTTAGTTTAGTTAGTTTAGTTAGTTTAGTTCGTTTAGTAAGTTCAGTTACTTTAGTTAGTTTAGTTAGTTTGGTTAGTTTAGTTTAAAATGTTTTTACATCTCTTGTCCCCACATTAGCTTCACAAGAAACTTCAACAAACTACCTATACCCAAATTTTTCTTGTTTCCGCCCCAAACATTTAACAATCAATCGATTCATTGCCGCATATCAACCGGCGAGCATTACGTCAGACAGCAGCAGCCACCGTAGCAACAGCTGCACTGCACCCGAATCCATCGTCAAAGTGCAAACAGTGCTTGATGCACTTTAAACCGATTTTGTGCCGTGCTTGATCCGTTCACAACACAAAACTTGTTAAAAAGTTACTGCGCACACACCAAAGTTGCAAGTTTGTGCCGTCGCTGCTGCAAGGACTTTGTTCAAAATAGCATCGTCGCCTGTGCGTGGCAGTTTTTTACCAGTTAAAATAATATTTACAGCACTGCACTGTAACAGCTCAGGTGGCATACACTCAACGTACTTACAAGCACTTTGCAATTAATTTCTAATTGAAAATTTTACAGACTTTGGCCGCCGTTACAGCCAAACACTTGCATGAAAATCTCTCGCGAAACTAAACAGCTGCGTAATTTTGAAAATCCTCAGCATTTGCAGTCGACTGCGTGCAACTTGTGTGCGCCTAGAAATTGCAGCTGTGTGTGTGTGTGTGTGTGTGTAAGCAATGTGAATAAAGAAATTTAAAAGAATGGCGTCGTAATTGAGGGAATAGTGCAGTCGATTTGAAGTTGTCAAATGAGGTGAAAAGCTTCCTTTGGCAAATTGAATCCTCAAAAGTAATAACGAACTTTGAAACCAAAGCAAACATTGCGTTACGTTTGGAAATCGTACAAAATCTGTATGTAGGAGACATCTGAAACTTTTATATGGACTTTAAAATATAATTGGAAATGGCAAATTTCATATAAAAAAGGTTAAAAATTAAAGACAAACTTTCCAAACAATTTATCGTACAAAATTGTTGGTCATTTCTGTTTTGAAAATTGACTGATTTGAGGTCGTTCAATTCATTGAAAAGGAGACCATTAAGATTTTCTCAGTGACAGATTCGGAAAACAACAAACTAGAGATATAAAAATGATTTAGAAAAGAACTTAAAGAAAAACGTTAAAAAGAAAAACGTAAATTTAAAAACAAAATTACAGAAAAACATTAGAAAGAAAAACAATTAAATATAAATGTTTGCAAATCACATAAATGTTGTTGAATATATAGTTAAATATTAAATATAGATTGATTTGTGTTCGTCTAATTCAATGAAGAGGAGACATCTAAGACTTTGCCAGGAGCTTTAAAAAAAATCCAAAAACGTCAAATTACGCACAAAATCAAATAAAAATGAACGTTGGAAAATCAACTAAGATTATAGATTCCTTGCATCTGACTTGACTATGAACTGATTTGTGATTTTCCAAATTCATTGAAAAGCTATAACTTGAGACTATTTCATAGGCTTTATAGAAGAGCTTAAAGTTGACTACTTACAGACATACAAAAATAGTGCTCACCAACTCCTAATCGATAAAACATCAAGTAAAACCGAACTCGTTGGTAGTAAATGCTAAAAAAATTTTCATTCTCTTCTAAATGCTTAGCATTAAAAGTGCTCTGGTTTGTTTGAAGTTTGAGAAGGACTATTTTTGCATTGTTTACTGCCACAGTTCCACCTTTTACAGGCAATTAGAACAAATAACTGACTTCATTATGGCAGAAGAAATTCAGATATATTTGGCCTGTAAAAGACTTGAAGGATCGAGTATAAACAAGAAAGTGCTAGGTGAGTTGTTCTTCGCCATCGACCTCAAAAAACCGCATCGAACATCATCAACTATTTCAACTTCAAAAGTACAAAAAATTTGCAACCATAATCCCTAAACTCAAACCTAGCACCTTGCTTCGACCTTCCCAAAAGCCATCAATGTCATTCTTCTATGTCCATAAGACGCCAAATTTCGTCAACAGCTCTGAGTTGCAACAAATCCATCCACCTCATCCTGTCTCCTTTCGCACTTCGTCCTCGACACTACGCGCTCTATGCTCGAGCCGCATCGATTATCACTGCGCCCCTTTTTCCAAAATCAACTAAGCACCTCTGCTCCAAACGTTGTCATTCAACAATTTCATTTGTATACATTCATAAGTTCAGTTTTGTAGAGATCAATTTTAAAATCCATGTGTTCTTCGTAGTGTTTCATTGACTACAGCAAAAAAATAAGTTGACAAAATTGTGAATGTAATTCTGACAAGAACTCAAGTTGGAGACAAATTTCAGTGAGATTTTTATTGCACGAAATTCGACATACTACACTCGCGCACATTGAATTCGCTTCAGTTCGCTCAGACACCGAAAACGCTACGTCAGAATGTCCTACTTTCGCTGGTTGGTCGGTTTGCAAGCATCGAAATTGGCGCGTCGTCGCGACATGCTGATGGAGTTGATCAACAACTTTCGCGAGCATCGACAACAGAAGACGCTCGCGTTGGCGGCCCGCGCCGATACGTACGAACGCATCTGGTCGCGTCTTGGCTTCCATAGTCGAACGGGTGGCAAGATCCCCGACCCAGCGGCGACACCGCCCAACAATCCGGTGCCGTTCCCTGAGACCAAGCCGAACGAACACTTGCTGGCCAATATGTCATATGCCGAAGCGGCGAACTCAAGCAGAAGCATTCTGGACCGGCTGCCGAGCAATTGGCGCGAACTCTACATGCAGCAGAATCGCGACGCGGCTTTTTCGAATGCGCAGCGTCTGAATCGGGTGCGACACATCAATAAAGTCACAACCAATGTCAACAATGCCAACAATGTCGTCAATTTGCCGGCATTGACTGCGCAAACTCCGCTAGAGAAAGCCGCCAAAAAGGTCTTCACATCCAGATGACTAACGCGACTTTGGTTTT
Source organism: Melieria crassipennis (assembly GCA_963668005.1). Taxonomy (NCBI): domain Eukaryota; kingdom Metazoa; phylum Arthropoda; class Insecta; order Diptera; family Ulidiidae; genus Melieria; species Melieria crassipennis. Next base: position 100,713,450 of record OY764961.1, read on the forward strand.
TTTAACAACAAAACTTAGTGTTGTTATTTGTATCACTTTTGCGATAAAATTTTACAAATTATTTCGTTTGTATTGTTTAGATAATTGAAATTTTGTGTATTTCGGATGTGCTTACATTTTTGTTTTATATCTTTTCGTAAACAAAAAAAAGCAAAAAAATATATTTGGTCCTTTGTTTAAATTCTAAATTTAACAAAAATGTTGCTGTTTGTTTAATATTGTATGACATGTGGTCAAGAGATCCGTGGAGGAGGCGGGGGCGGGAGGCGTGCTGAAGAGTGAGTCTTAGATATGGTGGAATAATGAGTATGAAGAGTGTCCAACTTGCATGGAAATGAAAAATATTTGTGCTGAGAACTTGCGGATCAATTTACGAAAGGCTCAGCTTAAGTTGGGGTGCATGAGGCCAAATTTGGTGTTATGGAATGCTCGTTCTCACTGATATCTATAGTTCGATACATAGATGGATGGGTAAGTACAATTGGCTTCTTTCAAACCACAAAAATATGGACCCTTCTTAGGTCAGTTTGGCTCTTTATGATTGCTCAGGTCAGGTGTGATCAGGACTCTTTGAGCTATGCAACAAATCATTCAAAACTTATTACGAAGTGAAAGTTTTTTATGACAATTTTGTCTGTTTTAACAACTCAGCTCAGGTCTCTTTGGTCTATGTAACAAAGTATTCAAAAGTTATTACGAAGTGAAAGTTTCTTATTACAATTTTGTCTGTTTTAACAACTCAGCTCAGGTCTCTTTGGTATTTGTAACAAATTATTCAAAACTTATTACGAAGTAAAATTTTTTTATGACAATTCGATACGTTTTAACAACTCAGCTCAGGTCTCTTTGGTATATGTAACAAATCATTCAAAACTCATTAAGAAATTCACATTTTTTATGACAATTTGGCCTGTTTTAGCATCTAAGCTGAGGTCTCTCTAGTCTTTGTAACAAATCATTCAAAAGTTATTATGAAGTGTACATTTTTTTATGACAACTTGACTCGTTATGAGCTCAGGTCTCTTTGTAAAAAGTCATTGAAAACATATTATGAAGTTCAAATTTTTTTATGACAATTTGGCTTATTTTGAAAATTCAGCTCAGGTCTCTTTGGTATTTGTAACAAATCATTCAAAACTTATTACGAAGTGCCAATTTTTTATGACAACTTAGCTTGTTATAACAATTCACAATTAACAAAATATTCAAAAATTATTATAAAATGTAAATTTTTTATGACAACTTGACTCGTTATGAAAACTCAGTTCAAGTCTCTTTGGTCTTTGTTTTAACATCAATTTGGCCTGTTTTAACATCTCAGCTGAGGTCTCTCTAGTCTTTTTAACAAATCATTCGAAACTTATTATGAAGTTTAGATTTTTTTATGACAATTTGGCATTTCAACAACTCAGCTTAAGTCTCTTCGGTCTATATAGCAAATCATTGATAACTTATTATGAAGCTCAAAATTTGTATGACAACTTGGCTAGTTATGAAAACTCAGATGAGGTCTCTTTAGTCTTTGCAACAAATTATTCAAAACTTATTACGAAGAGAAATTTGTCTCTTTGGTATTTGTAACAAATCATTCGAAACTTATTAAGAAATTCACATTTTTTTTATGACAATTTGGGCTGTCTTAACAACTCAGCTCAGGTCCCTTTGGTATTTGTAAAAAATCATTGAAAACTTATTAAGAAGTGTACATTTTTTTATGACAACTTGACTCGTTATGAGCTCAGGTCTCTTTGTAAAAAATCATTGAAAACTTATTATGAAGTTCAAATTTTTTTATGACAATTTGGCTCATTATGAAAACTCAGCTCAGGTCTTTTTGGTTTTTGTAAAAAAACATTTAAAATATATTAAAAGTGTAAATATTTTATGGCAATTTGACTCGTTATGTCAACTCAGCTCAGATCTCATTCTTATTTATAACAAATGGTCCCAAACTTATTACGAATTGCACTTTTTTGGACCGTTTGACTCGTTATGTTAACTCAGGGCAAATCTCTAAACTTCGAAGGTATATCTCTACTATAACTTCAGCAACTCTCTGCAATATTTTTAAGAGTTTTGTAAACTATTTTGCCCTGCTTCTTGAATATTTTTGAAAATTATGTCTTCACTAACTGAAAGTTGCATTTCTTGTAAATATTTTTAATTAACCACAAATTTCCTGCTATAAACATAAAAATCTAAAAATATTACCAACAGAATTAACCTCTGTTTTACAAAAAAAAACAGCGCAAAGTGCCTGATTCATTGATTTTCTTTCAATTCAATTGCAAAAACCAGCACCAGCCATTTGCACTGCGGATAAGACCCGATTTTTTGGGCAACTTTTGTCTTTCGCTTAAATACTTTAACCCACTCGCTGCGTCATTGCGCACACAGTTCGTTTTTGTCCTTTAAATATTTTATATGAAAATTGTGCAAGCGCATTAAATTCGTGCGCTAGACGCGCTAAGCCTATTAAATAATCGAACATTTGAGTGCGTCATCAGAAGCTGCTTTCCGCACTGCCAAAAAATCCACTCACAGCGCTGCGCGCGCGTATTTTATGCGCCCATCAGTGCTGCGCAACTCGTAAACACACTTTTATGCCTTATTTCCCTTTTAACGCCTACAACACAGTGGCCCAAAATATGTACGAGTGCGCCTGTGTGTGTGTGTGTTTTCCTCTCAACTGACTGCCAGCATTGACGCAACATTTTGCAAACGGGTGGCAACTATGCGCGCAGCGAGTTGCCGCTTTCAACCCTTTACCGCTTCATTATGCCAGCGCTAAGAGTTTTCGCTGATGGCTGGCTGTGCAAAGTAAACAAGCAAAAAATCCAGAACAAACAAATATCACGCGCTGTGAAAATATCCCGAGCCGCTTTATGCTAAATAGAAAAATAAAGGAAGCCCTAATTGGCACATAAGAAGCCTTCAAATTGGATAGATTTGATGGCAAGTCTGCTTATTATTTAAGCAAATATTTTGATGTTATTTTAATGTATTTTTAGCCGAAAGTCGAGGGGAATGGAATTTGTTGCAATTTTGGTTTGAACAATTTTTTTGTGAACAAGGTTGAGATGTTTTTTTTTGTTGGTTGGTCAGATGGGTGTTTAGTATAAATATTGAATATATAATTGGCACATCAGCAGTGTATGAAAATTGGTATTGAGAACCGTCCTGCAATCATTTATGTTGGGTATAATAAAATTAAGTAATAGCATACATGGGCATTGAATTCACACTCAGGATTTCATTTTGTTGGGCTTCCCTAAACACCTTTTTATATATAAAATAAATATATAAAAAATATTTTATATTTAAGGGTTTAAATCGAGCTTTACGTGGTCCACTGCACTTAGCAGTTTGTTGTTGCTTTTTGATGGCGCAGTGCAGTTGCCAAGTTTTCTGACTTATAATCCAGTAGACAATACATTGATTGAATACTACAATAAGTTTAGCTCAAAACCATTATAAGTGAGAACAATTAATAAAGGGTGCCCAGATAAGAATTATGGGAAAAGAAATTTAAAAAAACCAACAACGGTGTAAGATATATTACACTGCACAACAAAATCAAATTTTTTTTTAAATAAAAAGGTTCTGACAACGGATTCTGGTAGAGGGAGCGAAAAAAACATATACGTGTATCGACGTTTTGAAAGTTTACGTCTGAATTTTTTTTAGGGGGGGTCAAAGTTTTCCCCTTTTTGCACATTCTTATGGTGAATCGGCATACGAAAACCATGTAACATCACATTTTAGGTATATGATGTGTTCAGCAATTTGATGTAAAATACTACGAAGAACATTTTTGTGGAGCATTTTAACCTTGCAGCTCCTATATGTATGGGTCAATTTTACCCTTTTTTCTAAAATGCCAAAAATGTACTGTAAAAGCGGACCTTTTAAGGACAAAATGTACCACGAAAATATTTGCCATAAAATTCTACTACAGGTCTCTGAATACATCAAAGCTCAGAAATTAACTTGAACGACAGAATTAAGCCGAAACTAAAAATGTGTTTAAGTGTTTATTTCGTACTTATTCAAAATTGGTACTAAAATCTCCTACTAAACTTTCAAAACGCCGATACACGTATATATTTTTTTTGTTTGCTCCTTCTACCAAAATCCATTGTCAGAACCTTATTATGTTATTGTTATTTTTTTTTTGTTGTACAGTGTTATTGATTCTGGCTTCATTTTAACCCTAATTCCCAGAAGTGGGCTTCACAGTCTCAATAAAGATTTCAAATGGTGATAAATCCAAATGATTTCCAATTCCATTGTTTTATGTAATCCTCTAATGGAATGTTAGAATTATAATGCATTTATAAAGTTAACATTTTAGACAGTTTTTGTATTTTTTAAACAACTGTTTTCAGTAATTTAGCTCATATAAGCCTGACAGTCTCACTTCTAGGTTTACGTTACTTTTAAAATTCTGTGAATTAGGGTAAGCTTAATTCATGCCATTATGTTTGGAATGTCATAAATGTTGGCCTCGAACTCATCGTCCGCCTTCATTCTTACGTCAGCACAACCTTATGCAGATGTAGGCAAAAAGAAGCCGGGTTGACTCTGTGGTGATGTCCAATTAAGCTGATTGACATCGACTCGACATCTCTGGGTCTACTTCGATACTGATCGCTAATTTTCCGAATTCATCCCACGACTTTGGCTTTATGACGCCATCTAATCCATACCTACACTAAATACACACCGTGGTTGAGTTAGGTAGGAAAGGTTGAATGCTGTGAAAAAAAGAAAGATGTCAACCGCATTTCAGATTAAATCAAATTACCTTTCGTATATAATGAGGAACGTTTGCCAGAGCAATGTGCCTCCTACTGGTACTCATTGATGATGTCTTCAACTGGAAATATGATTTTTCTCGTACATTCCCTCTGAATCTAACTTAAGTTGGCATTTGATAGCTGAAAATGTTAAATTTCGCATACGTGTGTTCGAGTGTTCGTAGGCATTGACAACATTCGTAGGCACACATAAGCGTACAACGGGGCGTATGAGTATTTTTCATACGAAATTTACAGTTCGTTCGTTCGGCCAACATTTCGTTAGAGCTTTGAACTCGTGAGTGTTTCTTGTAGTGGCAACTTTTATTGTACAAAGTGGGTACAAACATGCGTACAACAGGGCGTATGCGTAATTTAGCGAGTTGTATTTATAGGCACGAAAAATCTGTACTAAGACGCGAATGAGTGAAAAAAAAACAGGTCGACATGTTAACTCGTATTTAGTGTCAATGAATAGAAAGAGGAATAGAAAGAGAAAACAAGTAACAGATGACCTTGTAAAACGTGTCAGTGGCTTGCATTGTGTTTTTTAAATCCTACTATTTCCATGCTACCAAATCATTCACTACTCAATTCTTCATATATTGTAAAACAGCTGTGCAACAGTGAGTCTACAATGCCCACTTTTCAATTTAGGTTTGGTTAGGTATGGTAAGTAAAACTGCGTACGGCACAGACTGCACTTTCACTCGGAGGCCAAATAGCTCATTGTAAATGCCTTCTTTTTTCCTCTGTGGCTAACCAACAGTCTCAACTTGGTCCTTCCACCGGAGACAAGGTTCCGATTACGCTGTTGACCTCCAACTACCACATCGAACACCTTCTTCGCCGCAGCTTCATTAACCTTCGAATATTGATTTCAAAAATAGTATCTGTATCTTTTTGATTTGCCGCAATATCATCGTTTCAGAGGAAGGAGATTCGTTCAATTGTCCCTTCTACTTTTACTTTAAAATTTTAAGCGGTCGCGGCCAAAATGTGCTCGCTTAAAATTTGCTACTTTGATTTGGGTTCGAGCATTAAATTCACAATAGTGTTGCTTTGCCGTGAATCAGGCCACAACTTCCAACACCAGTAAGTGCACAAGCACTTGTTCATTGATTATTTATAAACTTGCATCAAAAATATATCACGTGCACTCGAATCAACGCCGACGCCATCCCTTGAAGTTTAAAACAAAGAATGGTTAGCACTAACTGTTCCATAACTACAACAATCGGCAACATTTTAGGCAAAAAAAACTCTCAACTTATGTGAAAGTAGTCGTAATCAATCGCTTTGATTTCCAAACTTTCGATTGTTTTGCTGTCTGACCAAACGAGACCAACGGTCAACAAATTCAAAACTGGAAAATATTTCCTAACAACTCTTGAGACGCTAACCAAAGCCACTGAAAGTGTTGCTGTTCAATGTTGCTCTAATTGTAGCATTGACCAGCAACGATTTCTATGCGTCACTCTCGTTCACTGAAGGTCACTTAACCGCAGCATAAAACCCAAGCAAGGATGCGGCGGCATTACAGAACAATGCCATCTGACAGCAGTGAATGAAAGTCTGCAGACATCAGACCTGCCACTGTCACATTAGATATTCGTTTACAACTTTTTGGTCTGTCAAATTGTGTCAAAAACCTTCGCCGAAAAAACGAATTATAAATGTTTGTTTTGTAAAAGTTTGAATTTTAATTGCAATTTGCTTTGGTGAAAAAAGTTTAATAAATATAAATCAAAACACAGTCATATAAACTTTTTCCAAAAGCTGTAAAAAAAAATTTATTTTCCACAACGTTGCAGAGAAATGTCAAAAAATGTGAAAGGAAACGACGGAAATGTGCAATTGAACAAAAGCACAAAGCCAGACTGTCACATTGTAAGTAAGTATTCGGCGGTTTATTTGTGGCCATGTACATATATTTAGTTACGTGTATAACTCACATTCGAGTACGTTCTGTGTCGTTGTGTGTGTGTGTGTGTGTATGTGTGCGCGCAGTTGTCAACAGTAGACATGGCAACATCAAAATTCAATTATTTACTCAAGAATTTCAACTTGAGTGGCTTATAAGGATTAAGCACGCTAAGCTCAACTTTCATTTGACTTTCACCGACACACGCACACACACACACATACACATACATTGACAGACATTCGCACTCGTTTGCACACTTACTTAACGCCGCAATATGCGAATTAGCGGGCGCCACTTGATGCATGCTTCATTAAGCGCAGTTAATTAATTGCATGACACATATACATGTGTAATGTATAAGTAGACACACACATACATACAAAGTAAAGGTTTAACTTTACAATAACACATAGAAAACAACGCCGAATACATTTCATGGCAGTGCTTTGCGTAAGCCTGAAATTTTCTCCCCATATACAAAATTTAATTAACATACTTTTGCGTTAAACTTTCGTTGATGCAAATCTTTGAGTCATGCGAATGAGTCAAGTTTGATATTTAATGCCTGACCTGAGATTGCGTTGCATGATTTGTGTTTTTTAATTTAGTCGAAACTTTTCAAAGGCTTTTGACATATTTGACTTCAGTGAGCTTTAACGGCCAAAACAGCAGATGGACTCCTGAATTGCTGTGAGTGAAAATATCAACAATGAATTTTTTGTATGGAGGAGTAGGGAGAAGTTGAGGTGTTTGAGTCACCGCTTCGTTTTGGTTTTAATGAAGAATGATGCCTTATACCCAAAAGAGCAGATGGACTCCTTAATCGCTGCGATTAAAGGCATCAACAAAGGATTTTCTATACGAAGCGATACACTGAAGTGGGGCGATTTGAGCCATCGCTGTTTTTTCGTTTTTTTATCATGATTATCGTCAAATTGTTGTAGGCATGATGTCCAGCACCCAAAACAGCAGATGGACTCCTGAATCACTGCAAGTAAAGGCATCATCAATGAATTTTATGTATAGAGGAGTAGGGAGAAGTTAAGTGGTTTGAGTCGCCGCTTCTTTATATTTTTGATAATGGTTAACATAAAATTTTTGTTGAAATGACAACCAATACCCAAATCAGCAAATGAACTCTTGAAACGTTGCAAGTAAAAGCATCTAGAGTCTATTTTCTGTGCGAAAGGAGTCTCAATGTCTCAGGAGTCCATCTGCTGATTTGGGTATTGGGTGCCATTCTTAATTGCCGGCAATTTTATGTTAACCATTTTAAAAAAATTCAATAAAAACATCATCGTCTATTTTTTGTACCGAGGGATACATTGAAGTGGAATGGTTTGAGCCACCGCTATTTTTAGGGTAGGTAGGCATTTAGGTGGTTTGAGTAACCGCTTCGTTTAAATTTTGTTTTTAAATGGTTAACATAAAATTGTCGGGAATTAAGAATGACACCCAATACCCAAATCAGCCAAATCATGACTCCTGAGACATTGTAAGTAAAAGCATCATCGTCTATTTTTTGTACCGAGGGATACATGGAAGTGGGATGGTTTGAGCCACCGCTATTTTCACTTTAAATTGCTGTAAGAACACCCAATTCCCAAAATAGGCGATAGAGTCCTGAATTGCTGGAGGAGTAGGGAGACTTTAGATGATTGAGTCACCGTCTCGTTTTGTGTGATCAACATTAAATTGTAGAAAATAATGCCCATTGCCCGTAAATTTCTGCAACTTTCTACGTTATCTGCTCGACAACGAACTCCCATTTAACACAACTTCCGAGCATTTAACCAACCAGTCGCTTTGCAACTTCAGCATAACGCATAACTGTGCACTTATTAAATTAAAAATCACTCATACGTCTAGGCGTACGTGCTGCCGTCTAGTAACTTTAGCAACTTGTGCCTGCCTCGGCATCGACGCTGACATATTTACCCAACATAAAGTAATCTTGCATTTTCATTTCAAACTTTCAATTGCATAAATCACAGTCTGACAACAACAACAACAACCAAAAGGAATAATACCAACAGCAGCCAGCCAAATGAATGAATGGAGAGCAGCTGCGCGCGCGCGCGTGTGTGTGTGTGTGTGTGTGTGTGTGGGTGCGTGTGTGGAAGCTCGAGTGAACGCAAGCATGAGTCCTAACGTAAATAAATTACTGCGATATGCAATGAAAAACAACTCAACGCAACTTCAAGTCTCTATAATTTTGTCAATCAAAATAAAAGCTGTAACTTTTTTTTCTCCACTGCCTGCGATTTTCTTCACGTTGCTTATTTCTTTTCTTCATTTGCTTTTGTTTTGCTCGTAAGAAAATTGCGAACATTTGTCAATTTCCTCTATTTTTTTTCACAACAGCAATAACAACAATGGCAGCAAAGTATATGATACAAGTGGCAGCAACAGAAATAACAATGGCGAACGGCGAACAACAGCAGCGGCAGCTGCTGTAGTAGGTTCCGCTTGTTGGCGTTTCGTAGGTGAAGCTGCTGAAGCTTTGCACTCAAACACCGCTGCAAGTCAACCAAACAAATGAAGGCATAACAAATGTAAGACAACAACAACAGCATACTGGAAGAAAGACCACCGAGTGCCCCACACACAAATACTTTACTTGCGAACTTTATATGCGAACGTATACAAAAGCAACAACACAAATGCGGAACACACAAGTGACGCGTGCGCTCAGTGAAAGCGAAAGTTTTCGATATTATTTATATAGGTTTGTTTTTTTTTAAATTGGTATTTTTTTGTTATTGTTATTGTAGTTGTTGTGTTTTTGAGTTACACAAAGTAATAAGAATAGAACTTTGATTTATTTAATTTGTAAAGTTTTGCACAAATCAAAATATTTCGCCACTGTTGCTTTGCTTTCATTCACTAAAAGTCATAATTTAAAGCAATAAAGGCAAGTATGAATAGCAAGTTTGAAAGTTTAAGTTTGGATAAATTATTGACTTAAAATGATATGACTTTGGACTTTTGCTTCCGGGCGTATCAGCTGTGCAGCACTGACTGGAAATTGTTTGCCATAGAGAATTTGCCACTACTTGACAACTTAAACTTTAGAGATGGTCAGAGGAGAAAAAGTAGAGAATTGGCTGAGTGAGAGTCGTATGAATCTGTAAATGAATAAAAAATTCAAAAGTTGTTTGAAGAGTGTTTTAGATTTTGGCCATTTTGAGAATATTGACCATAATACAGTAAATTCGAGTGCCCATAAATGTCCAAATATGATAAATAAACTAGATGCTCTGTACTTTTGCATATAAAGGAATATCAGGTGAATGCCATGGCAAAAGACAGCAGGCAACTTCTTTCATGTTGGTTCCAGCTTGGTCGGTTGCTTTCTCAACTTGAACTTTTCACCAAAAACTAAGTCTCGCTCTACTTTTCCAGTTGGTCCCAACTTGTTTGATTCCTTCCTCAACCTGAAACTTACACCACAAATACAGACTTCCTCCACCTCTCCCATCGATCCCAACTTTGTTGATTGCTTCTTCAACTTCCATCGATAACAAAGTCTCGTTCTAGTTCTCCAGTTGGTCCCAACATGTTTGATTCCTTCCTCAACCTAAAACTTACACCACAAATTTAGACTTCCTCCACCTCTCCCATCGATCCCAACTTTGTTTATTGCTTCTTCAACTTCTATCGATAACAAAGTCTCGTTCTAGTTCTCCAGTTGGGCCCAATATGTTTGATTGTTTCCTCAACCTGAAACTTACACCCTCACAGTCCTCTCTACTTTTGCAGTTGGTCTGAACTTTCTTCCACAAGCTTCGTCAACTTGAATCTTTCAACGAAAACAATTCTTTCTCTACTTCTGAACTTGTTTGATTGCTACTTCAACTTTACCCTTCCACCGAAAACAAAGTCTGACTCTTACCCTCCATTCGGTCTCAACTTGATTGGTTGCTTCCTCAATCTGGTTAGAAGCTTACTCCACTTGAACCTTATACTAAAAACGTAGTCTCCCTCTTCTTCTTCAGTTGGTCTCCATTTAGTTGGTTGCTTTCTGAGCTTAAATCTTAAATTCCACCAACAACATAGCCTTCCTCTACTTCTCCAGTTGGTCCCAACTGGATTGGTGTCTTTCTCAACTTGAACCTTACACCAAAAACACAGTCTCCCTATACTTCTCCAGTTGGTTCTAGTTAGCTTTCTCAGCTCAGCTTGAACCTTAACTACAACACAGCCTTCCTCCACTTTTTCATTGGTCTCAACTTGAATCGTTGCTCACTCAACTTACACCTTCCTCCGAAAACTCAGTCTTCCTAGTCTTCCTCTTCTTCCTCTTCTAACTTAGTCTTCCTCTTCTTCTCTTGTTGGTCACAACATAGTTGGTTGCTTTCTCAACTTGAACCTTACACCAGAAGCACAGTCTCCCTCTTCTTCTCAAGTATATTCCAACTTAGTTGGTTGTTTTTTGAACTTTAATCCTCCATCGAAAACCTTGTATCCTTCTATTTCTTCTTGCTTTCTCAACTTGATCCTCAACTTCCACCGAAAACACAGTCTCCCTCTACTTCTCCAATTTGTCTCAAGTTGATTGGTTTCATTCTCAACAAAAACACAGTCTCCCTCTTCTTCTCCAGTTGGTCTCAACTTAGATAGCGGCATCCTCAACTTGAAACTTACACCAAAAACACAGTCTTCCTATACTTCTCCAGTTGATTCCAGCTTGGTTGGTTGCTTCCTCAACTTGAACCTTACACCAAAGACACAGTCTTCCTCTTCTTCTCCAGTTGGTTCTAACTTAGCTTCAAGCTTTCTCAACTTCAACCTTCCACCAAAGACACAGTCTTCCTATACTTTTCCAGTTGTTTCTAACTAGCTTTCTCAACACTGAACCTTACAACACAGCCTTCCTCCACTTCTTCATTGGTCTCAACTTGAATCGTTGCTTACTCAACTGAAACCTCAACTTCCACCGAAAACACAGTCTCCTCTTCTTCTCCAGTTGATCCAAACTTAGTTGGTTGCTTTCACAACTTGAACCTTACACCAAAACCACAGTCTCTCTCTTCTTCTTCAGTTGTTCTCAACTTGGTTGGTTGCTTTTTGCACTATAATCCTCCATCGAAAACCTAGTCTACCTCTATTTCTTCTTGCTTTCTCAACTTCAACCTCAACTTCCACCGAAAACACAATCTCCCTCTTCTTCTCCAATTGGTCTCAACTTGATTGGTTTCTTTCTCAACTTAAGCCTTCCACCAAAACCTCAGTCACCCTCGACATCGACCACCTTCACAACTGTCGCATTGAACACCTTTATCACAGCTTTAACGCTGCTGGCTAAGTACTTTGGGAAAATGTGGCCCATAATCTGCCGCAACAATGTCATTAACCTTTTGTGCGAATGTGGCATGTGCGGGCGATTGTGTGTGTGTGTGTGTGTGTGTGTGCGTGCTACACGCGCGTAAGAACCAGTTTGGGCGACAGGCTGAGCTGATGCCAAGAAGGATTACACTATCGCATTAAGCCAATAAGAGTCGCTGCCTGTCGACGGCGCACACAAACACTCATGGCTCTTGACAAGCGCAAAACACCAAGAATAGGCAACCGAACGAGCGACCACGTAAACGCAGGCAGACAGGCAGAGACCGGTGCAAGGCGCTGCTATTGCCAGGCAGCATTATCCTGTCTTCAATGGGATCACGTGCGAGCATAAAATGTGCGCTTCTTGCTGTAATGCTGCGCATTTTTTGTTGCCGTCAATTGTAAATATTACACACCAACATAAGACGTACTACATGTTTGCATACCTTTATATGTATGTGTGTGTGTGCCGTTTATGGCATTATGACAATGTTGTTGTTATTGTTAAAGTGCCATGCACGCTTAGCATACAAAGTTACATTGCAAAGAGCGGAAATTTTCAGTTATACTTTGAATGGGTTTTGGCTGTGTGCATCAATTGAAAAAATTTTTATTAGTGTTCGAACAGCTATGGTTTTTATACTCAAACTGATATGACTTTTACTATAAATTGAAGATTTTAGTGCAAATAAGTGCCAGTTTTTTATTCTCAAGTGCTTTGAGCGTAAATTGCTGCAGGCGCCAAGACTTCAGTACACACACACATACACACAACTGCTGCCTGCTGCAGCGCTTAGCTGCCATTTCCCTAATGAAAATTTCACAAAAACACAACACATTTACCATTCATTTACAAGTAAAAACTTCTCAACTAATCCATTTGTGTGGTTGGTTCCATTTGGTTGCACCATTCCAATGCAAAATTTTTAATTTTTTTTTTTTTGCCCATTAGAATATTACTAACGCTCCGCATATTCCTTTCACTATTGAATTGAAATTTTTTTTAATGGATTATATTTTTTTACTAAAACATTTCCATATTTTTTTCATATGTTTTGCTCTCGCTTTTAGCGCAGCTGCTTAGTTCATTTAATTAAAATGCTTTCAAAGGACGCTGCATTTTTTGACAGCACCTTCTAATAGCTTTTCTGCTCCATTAGCATTAAATAATGAGATTTTTTTTGCATTTGTACTTCTATTGACAATTAATTAAATTTTAATTAAAGTTTCAATAAATTTGGCAACTACTTGCATTTAATTTATGCGCAATTAATATTAAAATTAAAAGCACACACGCACACATATTGAAAAGTTGCAATTCATAAATTTTTAATCATTTGAATTAAACGCTTTGGCCATTTAGAGTTGACAAATACTAAATGTTTAGGTGAAATAAATAGTGGTTTACAATTAAATACTGCCATGAAAAAATTTAAATGCACAATGTGCACCGCACAGGTGAGGCGACATGAAATATTTGATAAATGAATTCACTGTTCTTTGACATGACTCATGTGTGTGCGACAGAATTGTGGCATTTAGTTACATTAAACAAATACTAAACAGTAGTGTCCGACTGAATATTCGGTTTTGGTTTCGTCCCAAATAAGTGGTTTTGGTTTCGGTTTCAGTTTTGGCCAAAAAATAGCCGAACGGCTGAAACCGAAACACAATAAAATGTAAAAAATATTCCAGTTTTTACATTTTACTGTGTAGCGAGTGAACAGCTACTTAGTGCAGCCGAGCAAATGCACCAATGTAAATAAACTTCTTTTTTAGAATATAATAATAAATTATTTAATTTTGAATATTAGCGAGTAAGGTACGAAAGGGTGATTTTTTACTGTATATGTTTTTAAAAAATGAATTAATTGTTTTTATTAATAAGTAGAGGAATTCTTTGTAAGGTGCCACTCCATAGCTTTTTTGCGCATAACTCGTTAGAAAATGTTAATATACCGTTAGAAAGAGGGTTTAAAGAGCTATGATCCAAGGTAACACTTTATTTGAATTTTTCGTAAATACCCTAAATACCCGTAAATTTCCCCTAAAAAACACCTAAAAACGTAAAAATTTCAAGTAAAAATGCATGATTCTAAATCATTCTCAAAATTTCAAGTAAAAATGCATGATTCTAAATCATGCATTTTTACTTGAAATTTTTTGTAATGTATGAAAGATTATTGAATTTAATTTGAATTTGAATTGAAAATTGAATGGTAACGAATAAAACCGTAATTATATGGAAATTAATAAACAAAACTGAACTAAACTTTATTCCTCATGATAGGATTAGAGAAAAATTTACTAAGAGCACTTTATATTCATTTTATTGGCAGTCTTGAGCAACAAAAAGGCATTTTACCGATCTAGGATCACAAAACAATGAAAAAAGGGGGGTGGCACCTTACAAAGAAAAAAGGTGGCACTTTACATTTTTATGCCATTTTGGAAATCACTATTATAAATTTTTTCCTTTTACGAAAAACCATTAAAAATTAAGTTCAACACTGATATTTACCTTAGTTTTTTATAAGTTGTTGGTTACTTTTTCACCGCAAGAAAAACCTCAAGTTTTTATTTTTAAGTTTTTTCTTAACCAAATTTGACAATTTTTTTACCCAGACCGTGTAATTGCGTCTGTTCCCTCAAAAACCACTTTAAGGAGGTCAATACGTGTAAACGGTAAATTTTTGGAATCGCGCATACGCCGGAAAAATTAATGCAATGTAAAATTTTTGTTTCATTCTTTTATTAAAAGAAGAAAAAAAGAAAAAACAATTTTTTTTTGGCGTGCTCAAAAAATGGCTGCGGTGGTGGGGGTCGAACGTTGGGCCCAAATTCTAGTAGAAGTTGTGCCGGCGCCCCAAAAATTATCTAAAAAAATATTGCTATTAGTTATTATGAGAAAATATATGTACCTTCTAAAGTAACTAACAAAAAAAATATTTTCTCGAAAATACAAAAATACGCTCCAACCGAAAAAATTACCTTTTTTTCTTAATTTCAAATTTCAAAATCAATGAAATTTTTAGTTACTTTAGAAGTTGTATGTTTCAAAAAGTTGCTGCCCAAATTTTTAAATCAGTGGGACTAAAACTTGCCGAGATATTCTACTTCCATAATCAAAAACCAGTGTTTCGAAATAATTTTTTCTTAACTTTGCGTTACCGATATCATGCGGGACGAATTGACCATCAATAAAGCGCTGCTGCAGGGAAACGGGTCATCAGAATTAAAAACCACTTGAGGGGGATATTCCTAAGACCCCCTGGAGTCTATTTCACAAAAAAAATTTTCAACATTTTGTAAATTTACACGTATTGATCCCCTTAAAATTTATGTTGTCATATATACCTTAAATGACGGTAGGAATTTTTTTGCTTGGATTGTTGGAACGTCGAAATCGAGTAGGGGTAGCACCTTACAAAGAGTGGGACCTTACAAAGAATTCCCCTATTTATTTGTATGTTATTTTTGTTTGTTCTTTATTTACTTAAAGTAAAATTCGTTTGTTAAAAAATTATGATTTTGATGCTTGATGTGGTGATATTTATTTCAACTAACCAGAAAGTTTCGGTTTCGGCCGAATATTAAAAAAAAACCGAAACTCGGTTTCGGTTTCGGCCGAAAAAAGTGTTTTCGGTCGGACACTACTAAACAGTGTTTGACTTCATTGTATGCCTTCAATTTTTAAACATTATTTCTGACAAATGATCACGTGACGTATTTTTGATGTATTGCAGTCTGTTGGTGCCATTATGGATAACTTTTTCCATCATATCTGGCTGTAACTTAGTTATTACTTGCTGAGTTTGAAATGTTTAAATTATTTATAAGTAAAGACTGACAATTAAAATAATGACGATGATTAGTGCAGATCCTGGCAGCTGGTAAATGCTCAAACGAACTGATAGCCAACTTGTCACTGGTTTCCTCAGCTTTTCCAACACCAAAACTTTTAGTGCACATATCCCAAAATCTTAAATCTTATGTGGTTTAAGTTTATAGCAAATCTGTGCTTAATGGGTACTCAGTCATAATATGATTTTTTTTTGCATCAGTGGCCAAAAATATTAAAAGCTAAAGTCGACTTAAGAAATCATTGAGTTAAGGATGGAAGGAATGGAAGTTAGGAAGACAGAATTATTCAAATGCGTTATTCTTTTCACATGGAAATTATAATCGCTAACTGATTGTTGCACTGAATAGGGAATTGTTTTTGTTGTATTCGCATTCGAACAAAAACAATTTGAATTCAAATGGTATGTTCTATGTTCGGTCCAATGTTCTATGGCTGTTATTTTTTTTTTTGTTAATTTATGGAATTGATTTGGCTCTGCTTTTGGATTATGTTTACCTGATGTCTAAGATTAGTTGTCATTAAGTCGAAACAATTATATCTGTGAAATATCCGCAACCAGAACTTAACACTGTATGCGGCCCGATTAATGGCATTTTCATTACTCTTTCCAACGCTTTCGACAATATGCTTTCGTATTCTTCAGGATATTCACTTTTAAGGACTTTAATAGTCTCAGTTTTGTTGACATAGACTCATGACTTCAAAAACTTCACAACCAAAATTCAGGAATTTACTTGATTTTAACTTATTTTTTTCATTAAGTCAAAAAATAATTTCGACCAAGTATTTGCAGCCAGAATTGATGACTGTACGTGCCTGATTAGTACGTACGTGCCTGTTTAGTGTATGTTTCTTAGAGTATTTTTTTTCTATCAATTAAAAGGTGAATTTTTATTTGAGTTATGTAAAGATATGGAATGACATCTATTACAAGAGGTATTAATGTGGCCTACAAAAAAATAAAAAACCATAAAAATTTAATAGGTGTTGCGTTATTTCGTAAACAAAAATTGTGAGTCCCGGGGACTCAGGGTGGGTAGATACGTGATTTTAATAGGGATGGGTTATTGAGGGTTAAGTCAAAAAATAATTTCGGCCAAGTATTTGCAGCCAGAATTGATGACTGTACGTGCCTGATTAATGAAATTTTCATTACTCTTGCCAGTATTTCCGGCGAAAGGTTATTGCATTCTTCACAAATAATCTCTTTTAAGCACTTCCCGGGTCTGAGATTTCTTGACATAGACTCATGACTTCTAAAAACCCCATAAAAAGATATCTGAAATGTTTAAAACCAAAACGAGAGATAAAGCAATAAGCAGCTTTCGATAGGCACCAATAAAGCAATTCATGTCCTTGGTGACGTATATGTTGTATCCTTTTACCCCACAAAGATCAAAGTAAAACTGACATTTGCAAACATTTGTAAAAATTATAACATCGTCCGATAGGATGATGACTTTTCGGCCACCTTGTATATAACATGAATGAATGAATGAATTCAAATTGTTTTCGTAACCGATACACCAACCATACCGTATTCGGTACAACCACCATTTCATGTTGTTTGCATATAAAATTAAATTTAAATAGTTTTCTTGTAACAGTTTCCGCCTCAGTTTCAAATAGATTTTACATTTCAATTGATTTATTTTTCTTGATAAATAATGAAAGAGAACTTTAGTGTCACTAAACATTTTCACAAATGCTTGTAAAATCATAATTAAAAACCTAAACTACTAATTGACTAAATTTCGGCGAATTGATAAATACGATTCTAATGAAAAACCACAACATATTTGTTTTGTATGACAACTTTTATAGCACGAAGGCATTACAATTAATAGAAAATTCATCAAACATATACACAGCACACAAATACGTACATATGTGTTACCTACCCTGTAGGAATTCGGACTGGTCGAAATGTAGTTTTTCAACTGGTTGCTTGTCAGTCATAGCTGATTTCAGAACCGACTCGTTTCCTTGGAGCAAACTTACTCGTTTAACGTGGCGATGTCCTAGGCGACAGTCAGTTGTCCCCATCTGCAACCGTTTGCAACTAGTCCAAAGTCAGTCGTAAGTAAAACAGTTTTCAAACCAGTTGCAAAGTGAGTAGTTTGGAAACTAGTTTATTCTGGGTTAGTTCTCTAACCAGTTGAATTTCATTAAGGAACATAAAACAATGCAATTTTTAAATATTCATTAAATATTTTAATTTTAAAAGTATTTTTAAAATAACAATAATTCATCGGGAATGAAAAAAAAATATAAATACGAGCACCAACAAATTGCAGCTCTACAAAAAAAATTAACTTGGACTTGACTTGTGCCGCAAATGTTTGGGGCCTGCCGCAATTTAATATCTCATCATTATCATTATTGACTACGCCTGCAATATTAAAAAATAATAATTAATTCATACAAATTAAAAAACTAACAAATTTATTAATACATGCCATTCAGCTGCTGCAGCAATTCGTTTCTTCACGCAACAACGCAAAATTCTAACTGAAATCGTTCAAGGCAAAACGTGCAATTCGAGCGAACTTCGAGTCATAGAAACAGACATGTTCGAAAAATGCAAACATTTCTACGTTGTTGTTGTTGTAACAAAATTATCGTAAGATCAGCCTTAACAGTATTTTGTTGATTATTTCACCTCTGTTTCGTCTTTCGTATTTTCATGTCTCTTCTCGCCTATGAGCGCGCACACAGAACATGAACGATTAGACGCGAACAGACTGACTTCTGCATTCGCTGACACCTACTTTGACAACTAGTTGTCCAATTGACTGACAAAAAACCAGTTGAAAAACCAATGAATTTTGGGAACCAGTTGTGTCAGGTCCGACAGAGTAATAACCCATAAAAGCTCTTGTCCACATATTTTACTATGAACATACACCTGCGGCATATTTACTTCAATATGCTGATGTATTGCATGCAAATATGTGTGTGTGTGTGTGCAAGTGTTTGTAAGTATGTGTATGTCCAATTTTATTGCGGTGTTTATGCGTTAATGTGCGCATAAAATTGGCAGCCGACCGTGTTGCATGTTATAACTTTATTTTTGTATTTTATTTGCAGCTACGTAGCCAAACATTTCTAGCTATGTGCACAAAAACCAAATGGCACAACATATGAAACAAAAACAACAAACTAGGACATATTTCCATATTAATGACAGTAACTAAAAATGAATTTTTGCGCTTTGCATGCGGTAGGCAGAGGCACAGCGACACAGAATGCAATGCAATGGACGGTGTTGCCGACCGGTTTGAGTGCGGTTTTGAAACGAACAAACATTGGCAACGACAACGTATTGAAAGCACATATTTTGCTCGTCGAATGCATGTCGGTGGCGGAGGCTGGACGTAGAGCGGAAATTGAAAAAGGCTCTTTATGCGATTTCCATTTCGGTCATAAAAGCTGGCAGCATAATTTTTAGAAGCGGGAAACGCAAATTTTTTCGTCTATTTTTCGAGCTGTGTGTCTGAATGAGTAAATAATATTTGTTTGTTTGCAACTAGAAGGGAGCGAAAAATAGAGTGAAATGTATGCGAGAGTGAGGAAAGCGCGTGTTAGCGTATAATTTCAGCATGAGTTGCTATGGTTTACCACAAACGGCAGGCAACAGTGAAATATGTTTTTGCCTATTCAAGAGCCAATGAAAGTGGTTGAGCGACCGTGTACAAACGAAAATGCGCTCAATTTCGAAGCACATTGTGTGTGGTTGTTGCTAATAAGCAACACAAATACTCAATTTTCTATGAAAATTTGTCTGTTAAAATTGTGCATTATTTGCAATTGAATGGAAAATTTCATAAAATTTCAAATTGAAGGAAAATTTGGCATTGTGTGAGAGAGCGCTAAGTTTTTAACTGATATTAAAGCGAAGATAGTTGAAAGTGGCAGTCAACTTAGCCCCCTAAGCAGAATGTTGAATGGCATAGACAGACACGCACAAGCACTCACACATAGGGAGTAGTTATTGTTCGCTATCTGGCATTTTGAATTCTTCCCAAAACGTATGCTTTTTGTTGTAGTTGTTGTTGTTTATGCAACAAATGTTGTTGTAGTTGTTGTTCTTGCTGGCGCTAGCAATGACGTTAGCGCTGACTGTGGCCTGCAGTGGCGTTGTCGTCGTTGCCGCTTGCGGGCAATTGAAATGTTACGCATACGCCCCGGTAGCCATTGTTGGGCATTGTTTTGATGTGCTCGCACTAGTGTGTGTGTATATATATATTGCACCAGCTATCATCAGCGGGTGGTGGCGTTTGTTGTGGCCACTGCTGTGTTTTGTTTGTATGTGTGTGTGTGTGTGTGTGCATATGTTTGAACGACGCTCAAATGGCACTTGCCATACGCCTTAATAACAATGCCGCATATCAGCGTATTTATTTACGCATTCGCACGCACTCACACACACATACCACATACATATACACATACACTCACTCTTACAAACATTCAGCTAATTCATATTCGAGGCGCCAAGTGCACCTGACGGCCATTGTCGTTGCATTTGGCCGCGCCAACTGCTGTCGCTGACAATGCTGCTGCGTTCGCTGCTACTGGCATCATGACAAATGGTTAAATAATTAATGCTAATGTTAATGCAGCCATTATGCGCCAAATTATATGCATTCAGTGTGTTTCTTGTATTTAGCCATAATAAACCAATTTTAGTTACCATTAAAGTTTAGAGTTTGCTATGCTCTAAATGTGGAGGTATAGTTTAGACAAATAATAGTACGTACAGACAAATAACAATACACATAAAAGACTTTAAAAGAAAAATTCATAAATAAATAAAAGTAAAATGCGCATTACAAAAAACATTTTTTATGACTGGGAATGGGCGATTTGAGATTTTGTTTTTTAATGAACTCTAACTCAGATTTGAAAGATTCAATATTTGAATGTAGCAGTGATTGTACGTTTTGAGCAAATCTATCAATAAATTGTAGCTCAGGTCTCCATTTTAAGTGGCTTGAGTCGTTCTTCAAACTGATAGATGTCTACTCTGATAATGTGAAGTAGTAGTAATGGTTTTATATTTCGACAAAAATATATGTAACTAAAATAGACATTGTTTAGTGCGCAATTTTTCAACTCTGAAATATCTCTTTGTATGAGATTTGATAAAACATTTCATGATCAATAAAATTTGTGAGCTAGAGTGGTGTTGAATGGCATTGCATTCAACGCACAAAAGTGCTATGAAAATCACCAGACTGCTCCATTACTGCTCAGAAGTTGCTCTTAGAGGGTCAAAGTCTATAGCAGACACCCACTAATTTCCTCTTCTGAATATTTTTTCCAAACATACTTAGCCCCTATCTCCAACTCTTAAAGAGGCGCCCATACAGAATGATTGTTTTAATTAAATGAGCTCCCACTGCTCTCGGAATGGTGCCAGACGTGTCAAATGTAAGACTGACCTGTATTTATTTTTCATTTCAAATGTTTCTTTCAAATAGATTGACCCTTTTATCTCCAACTCCTAAGGGAGCCGCCATACAAAAGAGGCCATTTTCTATGAAATCAGTTGCCCACTGCAAATGCAGTGGTGGGGGAAACATCATATCTCGGAAGCTTCTGCATTGATTTGAATAATTCATACAGCATAAGACAGCATTCTGCAATGAAAAAAATACCAAATTTATTGCGACTTCAAAATTTTCCACCAGAGGGCGCTTCCTATACAAACAAAGTTGTGAAGTTATTAACTTTTGGGTTTCTAGCAAGAAAAAACCAAAAGTTGCGTCGCCACTCACTTAGTTGAGTGTTAAGGTTAGGTTTAAATTAGGTTAGATTTGGCGCCGAGCCCACTACTTGAAGTTGATAACTCTGACTACGTCTGCCCTGGTTTCATGACGGACCTGACCAGCGAATGTTAAGATCTTGCATCTGATCTACCTCTTTAAGAGGTCGAATGACACGGAAACCTTCTATCTGCTCTTTTTCATTATGAGGTCGAACTAGTCTGTCCCGGATTGAGACTGTTGGTTAGCTCCAGCGGAAAACAAGAAGGCATTTTCAATGAGCTTTTTTGGCATCCGTGTGGAAATGCAATCTTTGTCCAACACACATTTCCTTAACTAACCTAACCTAACCCAACAAGTTTAACTGATTGAAAATTGGGCATTGTAGACCCACTTTTAAGCATAACTGTATTACAATGTATGAAGAATTTAGTAGTGAATGATTTGGTAGCGTGGAAATAGTAGGGTTTCAAAACACAATGCAAGCCACTGACAAGTCTTGCAAGGTCATCTGTTACTTTTTTTCTCTTTCCATTCCTCTTTCTATTCTTTCTATTTATTAAGACTAAATACGAGTTAACATGTTGACACTTTTTTAGTTATTTGCGCTTTACTTCACATTTTTCGTAACTCATAAACACAATTTGCTAAATTACGCATACGCCCTGTTGTACGCGCTTTGTACAATAAAACTTGCCACTACAAAAAACACTCACGAGTTCCAAGCTCTAACGAAATGTTGGCCTGCTGGAAATTTCGTATGAAAAATACTCATACGTCCCGTTGTGCGGGTTCAACAACGCGTATCTGTGCCATGAAAAAACGGAACTGCGTTTGCCAATAACTACGAACACTCGAGCACTCGTATCTGAAACTCAACATTTACAACTGAAATGGTTGAAATGCCAACCTAAGTCAGATTTAGAGGGCTTGCACGTAAAACTTATACTTTCACTTCGAGGCATCATTCCGTTCATTTTAAGTGCTCTCAATGAGTACCAGTAGGAGGCACATTGCTCTGGCAAACGTTTTCTCATTATATACGAAAGGTAATCTAATCTGAAGGTTGATTTCTTTCCTTTTTTTTCCTACTTATAAATTTTTCCAATTATTGTCATTCTCAGCGAATTATCGACCAACTTGTCGCCACCAACTGACAACTTAAGTGCCCAGCAATGTTTAGTGCGCCCACAGTGCAATTATAAAAACAAATATATGCAACAAATTGTGCAGTAAAAAATGTAAACAGCAAATTAAAAGTAAAACATTGCAATTTGTTGCAATTTCACTTTCATGACCACCAACTTCATCCAACACGCCTCCAAATGATCCGCGTCGACTGCGCTGACTTTGTGTGTGTGTGCGTGTGATATTTACTGCTTTGTTTGCTTTTGTTGTAAAGTTGTTTGTATTTTTTTTACTTAAAGCAAAGTTTTTCGCAGCTGGCATTTAATTCGCGGTTTTGCCTTTTTGCTTGTTCTTCGTCGCTTCAACTAATTTCACATAAATAACTTAATTTCGTTGTTGTTGTTGCTGTTGGCATTACTGCAGCTGTTATTTTTTACGCCACTGTAACCATAACCACATAAATCAACATGGCTGCCGCTGTGCATGTGTATGTGAGTAAATGTATGTATGTGAGTAAATGTATGTATGTGAGTATGGATATGTGTTTGTTTATTTGTTTGCTGCTTTGCGGTTGCGTTGAAATTTTTTCGATGCAAGCAACAAAAACAGTCACGACGAAAAATAAAAATGTCAGCGATAAGTGAAATTTTTTGTGCTGCGAGTAAAACCGCTGTGGCAATTTTTTTTCGTCATCGTTGATATATTTGAAATGGTAGAACCGCTGTCTGGGCGGCAACTACATACTTGCATGAGTAGGTGGGCCGCATGACGCATGTAAACAAATGCAACAAAAAAGACATAAAACTGTTTGCATATAGAATGGAGCACAATAAAAGAAAAACTGAAATATGTGGTGGCAAGTGTGAAAAACTCATTTAAAAGAAGTTGCAAATTTATGGAAATTTATCGTCACAGATGTGTTTGGAATTTAGACAAACAACTAAAAAAGCAGAAATTTGTAAAAAATTTTGCAATTCAACGACGTTTTCTTTTTCCAAAATCTTACAATAAAATGGAAACTTTAATCCTGTGGGACATTTTATTGAGGGTTTTTCCACTTCTGAGCAGCGGTAACAGTGATTGTGGCATTCTTAATGCCATTTAATGAGATTTTCAAGGTTTGATGCTCATTAGAGAGTTTCGAAATGCAATCAGCGTTGATTATTGCGATTTGAGGTAAGTGTCGGTGTCCGATTTGTATGACAGCTTGCAATGCAAAATTATTCACTTTGTTAAAAGGTACACAAAATTGCAATACAGTAATGTGAAGTCTGTCTGAATGCTTGATTTGACTCCTACATTATAAGAAGAAATATTAAAAACGCGCATGAATTAAAAATAGAACAGATACCAAGACTGTACCTGACTATGTCATTGTCCTGCCTTAAGGAGGTGTTCCCGGGTAGAAGTTTGAAAAAATCGATTTTTTTTTTTTGGCGTTTTATTGTACATAGTATAAGGTACTATCACCCCCCAAAGTCGTTTTTCAATCCGCAAACTCAGTACCCACTTTTTTGCATGTTAATTGAAGTAATCTCAGCTCTTTTTGCTCCGCTGATACATTCGTCGAAACTTTAAACGCGTTTTTCTCGAAACCACATTTTTTGTACTGGCCGATAACTTTTCTCAGCAACTATGAGAGGTATCGACTTGAAATTTTGGGAAAATGTTCTAGATAGTTTTCATTGGATGCTAAACCAAAGTTTTCATCAAAAAATTATTGTTGAATATATTTTCAAGCACTCTAAAAGTAAAAAAAGGTAGCAAAACTGGACAATTTTTTATCATATGGCCGCCATTTTGTTTCTAATCAACATTTTGACTAAAACTGTGGTTTAGCATCCGCGGAATTTATTGCAGATTAATAATTGCATACCCATTTCTGTTTCAGATTACTGGTTCCCGAAATTTCTTATCGGCCATCAGTGAAAACAAGGTCACATTGACCACTGAAAATTTGTACTTAGAAAATAAAATTGTTTGACACAAATATGAGTTTCTGTTCTCCAAATAATAAGGAACAACAAGCAAAAAACCAGAATATTGCATGTTGCCTTGTAGCTCCAAAATAATTTTTTGAAAAACAGCCTAAAATCGGCATTCTAGACGGGAACACTCCCTTAAGCTGAAGAAGACTTGTAGTTGTGGGCCTCACTTTGTTGATCTCATAGAAAACACTTGTTCTGGCTAGTTTCTATCTAATCCAAAGGGTGCAAAGTTTTTCGGATCATTAGTTCTTTTACGATAGGCCAATAATTTTATTAATATATTTTCTGATACGAGTAGTTTGGTCGAAGTTGTGCAATTTTTTTTACACAAACACAAAAAACTGGTGCCATAGGCAAAAGTAGATCTAAACTATATGGAAAGCAACACAACTATTATTGAAAAATTATCTATTATCACTTATTTTAATATTTTGGATGAACAGTCAGGATGCTCGGAACCTAAACAACATCTTCTTCGACAGTATGAGTGCTCAAGCCGATAAGACTAATCACAGCCTACTAGGCTTCTTAAGGACCTCACACTGGTTCAATGAGTGATCAAACTTTGCCTCGATTGATTGAGGACTATTCATAGTCTTGTAGACTTCGTGAGGAGCTCAAACTGGGTTAATGATTGAGCAGGCTTTCCCTCACTTGATTAAGGATTATTCATAGGTTTCTGGGCTTTTTAAGAAGCCAAACCTGGTTAGCTCGATAGGTTGAGGACTATTCAAAGTCTTTTAGAATTCTAAAGGACATCAATTGTTCAATGCGTGAGTGGACTGAAACTCAATTGTTTTAAGGGACTATTCACAGTCTTCTAGACTTCGTGATAAGCTTAAACTGGTTCAAAGAGTAAGTAGTCTGTTTGTGGTATCAGAATGGCTATTCTTACCCTAAGAGGGCTTCAACTTAGGGCAGCTACTCATGCCTACCTACCTCCCTACCTACCAGGATGCTCAAAATGTGCTGTGGGCAATTATTATGAGATCAGAACTTCTTCAACAACATCGCCGAGTCATTCATTTCTGGGTTTTTGAATATTTTATTGTTGAACTTATTTTTTTTTTAACAGGAACAAACGCGCAGGGGATGGCCCCTATTAATGCGAAGCATTGCGTTGGTTCTGGAAGGATATAAAGGTTAGGAGATAGGGTTATGGGTAAGTGTTTATGGGCTCCCTCGGATGTTAATGATCCCTCGGATGAATGAGCAAAAAAAACCAATGTACTGATTGCCAGTGGAAATTAAAGCATTGTTCACTCAAAATTGGTACGCACTCCAGCAATCCCTACAGAGTCATTTTTGGAATGTATTAAAAAACGTAAGTTCGTATCAGTAGGCAATGAATGTACCGTTATCAGATTACAATTTTGTAGAACTAGCTTTTTATTAGTGAGTTTTACTCGCGATGGAGTTTGCTGCTCGGAAATTAATTGTGAACAAATTTATGGAAAATCCGACATGGTCAGGATCAAAAATTTCTAAAATATTTAAGTTGTCCAAAACTACTGTTTGCAGAGTAATAAAACGATATAAGGACACCCTGAGCTTTGAAAGGAAGAAAAAAACAATTAAAAAAAATACAGAAAATGACTCAAAACTAAAAAGAAGTGTTCTAGCCTCAATTAAGAAGAATCCTGGCTTATCTGACAATGATCGCCCTAAAAAGTTTGGAACTAGCTTATCGACAGCTAAGCGAATACGCGTTAAAGCAGGACTGAAATTGTATCGAGCTATTAAATTCCCAAATCGGTCAGATAAACCAAATGTAATAGCAAAAAGACGCGCTCGCAAACTTTATAACAACATTTTGACCAAATTTAATGGGTGCGTTATAATGGATGATGAAACCTATGTTAAACTTGACTTTAAACAACTCCCAGGACAAAAATTGTATGCTTCAAAGAAACGGGGCGATGTTCCATCAAAATATAAATACAAAAAATTTATAAATTTGCCAAAAAAGTGATGATTTTGCAAGCTTTTTGCAGCTGTGGCCTGAAGAGTAGGGCATATGTGGCTTTGAGCGCTATGACGTCCGAAGTATACAGGAAGCAATGCTTGGAAAAACGTTTACTGCCTTTTATTGATCATCATCGTTCTTCAGTAAAGTTTTGGCTAGATTTGGCGAGCATTCATTATTCACAGGCAACAATGAATTGGTATCAAGCCAACAGTGTCGATGTAGTGCCGACAGATAGCAATCCACCAAATTACCCAAATTTACGCCCAATCGAAAAATATTGGGCTATTGTTAAAAACAAAATGCGCAGAAATGGTGGTGCTATCAAAAACGCTGGATCAATGATTGTTAAGTGGAACAAGTTTGCTGCCCAGGTCACTAGAGCGGATGTTCAACGATTAATGGACAGCATCAAGATAAATGCCCACAAATTCATAAATTCAAATGAAACATAAAATTGTTGTTTCGTTATTTCAATAACTGAATAAATACCCTTTTGTTTGAGATATAGAATATTATCGTGTGCTTGTTTTTTCAAAAGATATAACCTCATTTATGCGTACCAATTTTGAGTGAACAGTGCTTTATAATATTTCATATATCTCCACCCTAAACTTGGCAATTGACAGAAAAGTACACATTTTCGTTTGGTCAAGTTTTCTGTACATTAGTTATGGAAATAGGGTATTCAATACAGAAGAAAGTAAAGAAATCGACCTCCGAAGGGGCTAAATAAAGAGTTCCATCTTCACAAGTTGTATCAGAATTAAAAACGAATTGAGTCTTTCAGGAACAGCAAACTGATTTCGACATATCACATTCCTTGTGGTCAATGCTTTGGATGAAGAAATCGAAGCTTACTGTGCTACGATCGTAGTAAGAAGATGTATGTTGCTTGAACTAGAAGAAAGTCAAGAAAACTACCTTCGAAGGAGCATCTTCACAAGTTGTTGCATCTTCACAAGTTAAACGAGAATAAAACGGATTGACTCTTCCTTGAAACAATAGAACTGATTGTGGTACCAGAGATTTATTGTGATCAATACTACGCATGAAGAAGTTGAATTAAGTGACATCTTTGATTCGTACCGGCCTCACGTCGTACTGATTTCAGCTTTCGTTGGACACTGTGCTAATATCGTTCGTGACATACAAAAGCATCTCTCACTCATCTGATATTAGTGCCATTTCTATGAAAAAAAAAAGAAACACCAAAGCATTTCCTAAGTCACCAACCAGCTCATCAGAAATGTAATTTCGTACTTTGAAAGCAAATTTGTCAACTAGTCTGACAAACGAACGCAAAACTAATTATTGTATTTGTAGTTACTTCAGAAAATGGTATTTCCTTTTTTAGCCTGTACGGCGTCGTACTCATACAAACTCAATAAGAGAACCTTACCTAAGATGTACTAAAGGCAACAAAGGATTGACTGAGCGCAAAATTTCCGTCACTAAAAATGGACCAGTTCACAATCATGATTGGTTCTCTAGTCACTGACATCGAGTCAATTGGCAACCACGCAAGAAGTTTGGTTTTTCTACAAGTTGAACTATATAGAACTATATTCATCAACACATATGAAGCAACACACAATAAACCAATTCGGCTTCAAAGCGTGTTGCACACTATTTCTGAACTCAACCTAAGCAAATGCAAAAAGCTAAAATTCATCTGAGCGAAATTCATCAATTTTCAGCCTGAAGTGACCAAGTGCACTAGAAAGTTTTCTCAGCTTTTTTAGTTCAATAACGACAGCTAAAGACTTTTAAAAACTAAAAAATCTAATTTCAAATTTTTTTGTTTTTATCTAATTTTTTTCAAATTTTTCTTCTAAAGAAATCGCATTACAATGGGCCCCTTGTCAAACTGCTCTAACCACGTGCACGTTTCTGGCTAACGCTGACGCTGTGACTTTGGTACTTTGGCAAACACATTAAATACCTCGGTCAAAGTTCGAGCTGACTTTCTTTGGTGTAATTGCAAAATAAACCACACACTGCACACTGCACTTTGCGGCAACATGAACTTAAAGACACTGCGACTCACTTCAGCTTCATCATCGCCATTAGTATGATCATTGTTGTGTGACGATGCAGTCCTTGGGGTGAAATTATCCAGCTGGCAGTGCTGCCGTTCGCAGCTGTCGCACACGACTCTTCTTGCAAACAGGCGAGGAGGGCGAATGATTTTGGCAAGGGTTGGCACAAATTTATGTTAGCTTTAAGCAAGAGTGTAACTTTATGAGAGTTTAATAGCTCCGCAGCGATTTGATGACTTGCACTTGCCGCATGCCACCAAATGGGGGTACCGTTAAAAGCAACTGTTGCCTAGTGGCAACAACACTTACACACTTGCTGTATCTATAAATCTAAATGATATGAAAATATTCTCGAACGCTTGGACAGTAAAAAGCAAACAGTAGTTTTACACTTGTGAACTCCTAAATGTATGCTACGACTAAAGCGAATAGCAAAGCAATAGAATTTACGTGTGGATTTGTAATAGAAACTGTTGGCAACAGTGGGATAGTTAATCAGAAATTTACAATTTTTGTTTTAGTTATATTTTTGCCTATCTACAATGATAAGGATTATCATATCGTTTTGCAAAAGTCGCAAAGAAAAAAACAAGTATGAAGCACTCGAAGACTTCTTACTCGGCTGAGTTGCCTTAACATTGAAAAGACTAAACCTTTCAGTCTTTAGGGAATAGACGCTCATTGCCGCTCTACCTGATCTGTTTGAAGACAAGACTGAAATGCAACATGTCCTATTTTGACGATGCGGGTTGGCTTTTGTACCTGTAACGTCTTCCAGGTCGAGGACACAACAGCCTCTGTGCATCTTTTAATTGGCTTAGGGTAAGCGAGATATGAGCTCAAAGTATTCTTATGCTTTTGGATAGCCAATGAGCTCTTAGAGCTCTGAATATAATGTAATCATATCAATGTATCATAATGTATTGCAACGATAAGGCACTCTGTGCTGTGCATGAATGCTTTTCCAAGCATACTTTTAGGCATGCACTTTGGGGTACGGCCGGTTGGTTATAATGCCGATATGGCAAGGATGGCTCGCGAAGGTGATGGGCTGTGCTAGAACAATAGAGGTTACAACTAGAATGTGCAAGAAACATCGGCGCGATAAGAAAACAAGTATAAAAAGCAGCAGTTGCAGCGCAGAGGGTCGAGTCTGTGTTGAGCAAGCAAAGGGGAAACATGCAATAGTAGTAGTGTTAAGTAGTAACAAGTGTAAATTTGTAAATAACGCGATTTTTTATTTGTTGACTGCGTTTGCGCTGAATTAATGAAGTTGTTTTATTTTCAAGCACAATCCAAAACGAACTTCGATAAGTCATTTTCGTAACAGTATCATATCACTGTTCTAAGCTGCTTAAAATCTCTCAACAAGATTGCACACCGGCTTCCTATTCCCCTATGCTAGGATCCGGTACATAAGGACATTAAAGGGAACTGTAAACCAGAGTAGCTCATTCGGCAGGGTGCGACGAAGTAGTTCCGTAAAGAGAAGGCAGAGTTTAGAATCCCTTTTTTAAACCTGTAAGTTGTGCACTCATACAAGCTATGTACATCAAAGAAACTTACTTAATACGGTCTTAAGACAACACATGATTTTTTTCGCGCCGACGTAGGCCAACCTTAGACTTCCATCATTCACGAAAACTTCTGTCAGTAAAGAGGGTCGAAATTAGACCTATGATTGGTGTTCTGACAGCTCACTGTGTACTTGGCACCGACACAAGGAGGTTGCATTTGCTTTCTACTTTGTCACGACTTTTGTCAAAGCTGTATGAACGAAAAAGAGAAAGATAAGCCACTTCAACTTCCATGCACTTGTCCCACATTCCTTTCATATTCTCCAACTTTTTCTTATACATTCTAGGGGATACAACTGAAAAGGATCCTAAACTGGTTCATGAGTGAGCAAATTTAAGTTCAATTCGATTGAGAACTATTCAGAGTCGTTAAGGCTTTGAAAAGAGATCAAACTGGTTCAATGATTGAGCAGAACTTACCTCGCTGAACTAAGGATTATTCACAGTTTTCTATGTTTTTTAAGAAGGATGAGTGAGTGGATTTTACCTCGATGGATTAAGGACTATTCAAAGCTTATAAGATTCGAAAGGACATCAAACTGGTTCAGTAAGTAAACACACTTTAGCTCAATTAATTGAGAACTGTTCAGAGTTTTCTAGACTTCATAAATAGCTTAGAATGATTCTATGAGTGAGCGGACTTAACCTCAAATGACTGAGCACTATTTACAGTCTACTAGGCTTCGTAAGGAGCTTAACTTCCTTAAATGATTGAGGACTCTTCACAGTCTACTACATTTCGTAAGGAGCTTGAAATGATTCAATGAGTGAGCGGACTTAACCTCAATTGACTGAGGACTATTAACAGTCTAGTAGGCTTCGTAAGGAGCTCAAACTGCCAATCGCCGTTCGGATTCGGCGTTAAACTGTAGGTCCCTCCCTCCCTTTTCCCATCCGTTTGCAATGTGTGTTGTATCACATGTTGGAAAAATCAGTGTTGCATACACATTTCAAACGGGTGGAATTGGTGGTATCACAACGGGCCAATAGGCCTAAGTGAGTCTCATAAAGAGGCAGCCACTACAACCACCAACAAGCAACCATTTCTAAAACTTCGAAAGTATGAAAATCATTAGGTTAGGTTAGGTTAGGTTGTAGTGGCTGCCTCTATATGAGACACACTTAGGCCTCTATCTGGGCCCATTGTGATACCACAAATTCTACCCGTTTGAAATGTGTATGCAACACTGTTTTCCCAACATGTGATACAACACACATTTCAAACGGATAGGAGAAGGAAGTTTAAAGCCGAATCTGAACGGCGGATGCAAGTCATTAAAAATTAAAATATTAAATCTGAAAACTAAAAATCAAATAACAAAGATGATATTTAATATGAAAATTAAAAAACATCGATTAAATCTGAGCATTAAAAAGCAGATAACAAAAACATGCATTTTTAATATGAACGCCAATGAAAAATTATAATTTCCTCATAGCAATTTAATAATTAAATTTCCATCAATTCACACACACACACACATAACTCTTTTTATTATTATTATTATTCGTTTTTTACAACTTGCTGCATAATTGAGCATTGAAAAATAAATATTGTAGCAATAACAACAACTGCAAAATAATCAAAGTGTCCATAAATCACAAGTAACTGCAGCCAACACAGCTGTGCATAATAATAAACTACAGCACATGTCTGGCAAACAGCTGCCAGTTATATACATTCATACATATAAATTTTTTTATAAACCACAAAAGCTAATGGCAAAAACTAAAAAAAAGCAATGCAAAGAAATGCGAAAAAAATTAAAAAAAAAAATGCTTGCAAATATAGAAAAAGAAAATTGGCAAAATCCATTTTGCGCAAGTGGAGCATTTAAAAATGTTGCTTGAAAAAAAATATACAAAAATTTAACCACAAACATTGTAGCTTTTATTTTATGTGAAAGTGAAATATGTTACGGAAATGGAAAAGTACCGCCAGCATTGCAGAGAAAGCGAGAGCTAGAAAGCAGCAAAAATAGTAAACAAAATAATGCGAAGAATGCACTTTACACACTCGTACGTTGTATATATGTGTAGGTGCACATAAGTATGTGTGTTGGGTTTATAACGCATAAAATCGAACACTTTCCGCATTCCGCCTTTGGTGGCAACCGAGTACGTGCTCCTGCGTTGCACGCTCTCTTGTCACTTAAAGTCGCTGCAAGTGCCGAAATGTGCTCTCCAATTTTTTGACGCGCGCTCA
Organism: Melieria crassipennis; assembly: GCA_963668005.1. Taxonomy (NCBI): domain Eukaryota; kingdom Metazoa; phylum Arthropoda; class Insecta; order Diptera; family Ulidiidae; genus Melieria; species Melieria crassipennis. The sequence continues at coordinate 100,746,047 of OY764961.1, forward strand.
GTTGCAATGCTGCGCCTTCGTCTATGTCGCATACAAATGCTCAAATATACAGTGCGACTTGTAGTTATCTTAAAATATCTATCGAAATCAATTGAGCTAAAGTGTGCTGACTCATTGAAGCAGTTTGAGCTCCTCACGAAGCCTGGAAGACGTTAAAAGTGCTCAATCAGGCGAGCTAAAGTCTGCTTACTGATTGAACTGAAGTTGTGAATAATCCGCATACTCTTTGAACCAGTTTGAGCTCCTTACGAAGTCTAGAAGACTTAGTAGTAGAAGACTCAGTAAATCGATTTTAAGTCCGTTCACTCATTGAACCAGTTTGAGCTCTTCAAGAAGCCTAGCAGACTGTGAATAGTCCTCAATCAACCGAAGTGAAGTCTGCTTACTTACTGAACGATTTTGAGCTACTCACAAAGCCTAGAATACTGTGCCAGTCCACAATCAGTCCCCAATCAATCCGCCCAAATTTAGCTCCTTTTGAGCTTGAGAGCTCGACGAGCTATCCAATTCGAATTTATTTTTCAGCTTCTAAGTTTTTCTATCAATTCTCCTTTTATCTATTTATTTCTACCTTCAATGAATGATCCCAGTGGAATCATATCCTCTAGTAGAATGTCATCTACTTAGTTATACCAAATGTCCCATCCAAAGTTATTCTTCACTTTGCTGAAGTTTTTCTATCCATTCAACTCAAATCTGTGTACTTTAGCCTGATGATGATGGGACCAAGTGAAATAATATTCTCTAGTAAAATAGGCCAGTTATCCGAACCAACTGTATTACCCAAAGTTGTTTCGTTGGCTTCCAATTGTTTATCTATTTCCCTCTAAATCTATCTAAAGTATTTTCGCTACCAATGATAGCACCAAGTTGAAGAACCATTGCCATCAATTGATGTAATCAGTTGAAAAAGGTGCACAAAAAACAGAACAGACATCAGAAGATTCAACATTTGAATCAGAAAAGACATTCACAAAAAGAAGCCAGAAAGACACCAACACTAACAGAAAGTAAGTGACTTGTCCAGAGGAAGTGTGAAACATCATGTTACGTCTTTGGAAAACAGGTTTCGTTCTTTTTAACACGAAATCACAGACACTGTTGCCGCGTTTGGTTGGAGCAAAAAACAAAATACTAACTTTTTAAGAGCCAATTAAAAACATTCGTTATAAAAGTTATGTTTTGTTTTTGTGTTAAAAAATAATTTGTCGAAAACAAAAATTGGTTCTTTTTTCTTCATTTTGGGCCTTTTTAGGAAAACTTTGGTACATAAAATTTTAGCTGAATGGCAATAGTGATCACAGATTGAAATTCAAATCATTACATTTTTTTCACTTAGTTCATGAAGCACTTAAAGATTGAGTTTTTTAACCAATTTTATGCAAATGGTTTAGAACTATTTTGTGATTGATTTTTTTATCCTTTGGCATCTCATATTTGCTGAAACAATGGTCTTCATAACACTTGCCCATTTTGGTACAAAAAATTTTAGTTGAATTGCAACAGTGATCACAGTTTGAAATTTAAATCATTAAATTTCTTCACTAAGTTCATAAAGCAATCAAACATGGAGTTTTTATCAGGGACCGTAAATAATTATTATCGCAATATTTTTAATCAAAAAAATCAAGATGAAGGAAGCATTGCAGATATAACATGTAGTGCAATAAAGTGATCGTTTTTGAAAGCAGTTATCAAAAAAGCAATAAACCAAAATTTCTCGATTTTTATTTACCGCTCACCGAATAATAATTATTTGTTGATTTATTTTTTGATCAGAAAAAGATCAGAGCGAGATATATTGTACAAACATTCATTCATTGGGTGGTTATCGGGAAAAATCGCATTCTTGCATTCATTCCTTTATAGAAAAAGTATATAATTCTTGTAGAATTTGTATTTCGTGAGCGAAAAGTATGACTCAGAAAATAATTTTCAGAATACAATTTGAAAAATTGAACTTACCATATGAGGCTTATTTTTTAATCAAAAACAAAAACTCGCCCCGTAATTTTTATTTTGTGAACAAAAAATAAAACTGAAAAGAAAATTCTCATTCTGCAAGTCAAAAATAAAACTCACCGCAAAATTTTTATTTTTTCCCAAAAAAATAAAACTCAACAAATAATTTTTATTTTCTGATCAAAACAAAAAGATCAACAAATAATTTTTATTCGGTGAGCAGAAAATAAAAATCGACAAATAAGTTTTATATTTTGATTTTTATATTTAGCTTATAATTTTTACGGTCCCTGGCTTTTATATAAATTTTTTATAAATAGATTTTTATATTTAGCTCATAATTTTTACGGTCCCTGGTTTTTATATAAATCAGGAAAATTATTTTCTGAGTAATACTTTTTTAATACTTTAATGCGCTCATGATTTTGTGTCCAATTGAAATTTTAATTCTCTTTCAACTTATCAATTGTACAAAACTCTAGCTGCCTTCTATTGTTGGGCACCCTGTATAGCCTCAATATTGAGTTCATATTCCATTTTATGGCATTAACTTTTCTTTTGTTAGACCCCCTCCTCCTCAAACTATGCAACTATGTACAACAATAACAACTTTTCCACTATACACACACACACACACGCACACACACAAACACAAACACACTACACTACAATATGGCACACACTTTAGTGACGTTGTTGTCGTTGCTCTGGTTGTTGTTATTGTTGTTTCGGCAACAATATTTGCTGATGATATTTTGATAGTATAAAATTTGAGTAGCAGTGCAGTGTTGTTGCTGCACTTTCGTATGCCATATGTGCCACCCGCATGCGTTGCGTTCATTCAGTCGTTTTTCTATTTGATTTTATTTTCTTTTTTTGTATTTCTATATTTTTGATATTTTATTTTCAAATTGGAAAATCGCAAACGGAAACCGAAAATCGTTAAAAATCTACGAATCGTTATTGTTATGGTACAATTTTCTGTGTGGAATATTTGAAAAAGTTGGGGTTTTTTTTGTCAGCGCTTTTATGGCAATAAGCAGCAGCAATGCGCAACTCAAATTGTGCCCAATTAGGACTCGAGTGAGTGTTCGCGTAAACGGAAACAGTTTTCTGCTTTTCCGCTGCGTTTTGTGTGCAATTGCCGTTGCTAACGTTGTTGTTGTTGTTATTGTTGTTGTTCTTGTTGTTGTTGTTGTTGTTGTTAGGCGTTGGAAAGGGAATTCGATTTGCTTTGTTGCACAAGTGTGCACTGCAAGTCCCTCACAACATGGTTGCGTATGTTTGTAGATATTTAGTGTGTTGCAACAGTTCTAAGCGAATTGTAACAGTTGCAAGAAAGAGTCTTTTGTTATTGTTGCTGCATAATTAATGCATCATTTTAAAGTGTATAAAGTTCTATACACATTACTCAATTCAGAGCGTGTCTAATGATAGAAAGCAAGCAAAGAGTTCATCTCTTTGCTTGTGTAAGTGTAATGAAAATAAGTTTTTCTAGCCTAAGTTTTATTATCAAACATTTAGTAAAATTACCTTATAAAAACTTTTCATGTAAAACAAAATGTTTCTATTGATTTTCAACATTCATTGAACTTCTTTTTTCAGCAAAATTTAAGCCCAATTGAAACTCTTACATATAGAAAAAGTACACTCAACCTGACTTTCACTAAATGCTCTAACAGCACTTAAATAAATTCCTTAAATCAAGTTTTCCTATAAAAAAACAAAACTTTTCAATCGATTTGCGCCAAATCCACTTTTCATGCCACTTGTGTCTGCAGCACAGTTCACAGTTGCTTCTGTGTATTTGAAGTGATTAAAAAAAATTTCCACACATGCATGCAGCCACATTTGTATTTCAACGCCACAACAATAACAACAAAAACCCTACACAAAGATCACAACAATCCTTTCACTACTCAGTGTAGTGAAAATTGCCAGCAATTGTTACAACTTTGTTGCTAAACATACAAAATACAAACAAATAAAAAACAAGTCAAAAGTGCAGCAATTCCTCGTCTGGCAGGATTTGTTTTCCTTTCCTTCATCACTTTTGGCATCGTTGCTGCGATGCCTTCAAATGGCGTTGATTAGAAAATTGTGCGCCATTCAGTAGCAGCAATCGAGTCGAAGCACTAAACTTTATATGATCACTCAAAGTGAGTGGCTAATAAAATTAAACGTTTCTATGAGAATTGAAAACATTTTTGTTTTTATTGTTGTTGTTGGCTTTATTATGTTATTGACATCTGTAGTATTAAAATTAAATGCTTTTAGAAATTTGCATTTATGTTAGTTTCAGCGAGGAGGAGACGACGTTTTAAAGACATTCAAGTTTTCCTATCAACATGGCCTTGAAAATACGAGTCAATGGAACAAGAGTTGATTTCATTTGAATAATTACATCACTTCATCATTTTCTGTTAAACGATTTCATTGTTGGTTCAGCTTTGTACTTTAGTGATGCATAAAGTTGTCACTCAAACAACACAAAATACACACGAAAGTCATTTAATTTAGTCGATAGAAGCTAATAGTCGACTAATAGTCAATCCTGAGTGACTCATGTTAAAGCTGTCACTATGAAGCGTTGGTCCTTTTGTGCTCAACTAGGTGGGTTTTCCCACTTTTTTAAATTACATTTGATAGGTTAGGTTAAGTTAGGTTCGATTTTTCCTTTCATTTTCCTTAAAAAGTTAAATTACAAAGTAAGGTTAGATTAGGTTAGGTATACTGGCTGCCAGTAAGGCCACTCATAGACCCTATTGGGTCCTTAGAAATGCCAGTCGAAATTCCGTTTAGCTGTGGTTAATGTATTTACTGATCTATTTAGATGGTCTTTCGAATGTTTTACAAATTTCCAAAGAAGTACAGGACTCGAATTGGTGCCGAAAAAAGGTATCAATTTTTCGGCACCAATTCGAGTCCTGTAATAGAAATACAAATATTTTAAGAGATAAATGTTAAAAAAAAGCTTCTGACAACAAAAACATAAGCAATGTTGTAGGTCATAGGTCTGTAGCGCCTAAAAGTTGGCTTTAGCTTCATAGAAAAGTTTACGTTTTCGCAAGCATATTCGACAGTAATCATAATTTATCAAAATTGTCATCAGACATCATTTGAAAGTGTCCACCGATAAATAAACATAATGACTTTTAACACTAGAATGCCTAAGGGAGCCAAAATGGCTCCATTACAAATATTGTATTATCTTTTTGTGTCAACTTCAAAAGGAAAATTACACTTTCGCAACTTTTTAATAACTAATTGAATAAAAAAAACTTAAATTATTAAAAAGAATTAGGTTAGTTTAGGTAAGATTGATGGGCCAATAATTGCCATCGGCCAAAATACTTACAGGACGAATACATATCATTCGATATGATTAGGCAAAATTAGTGATTTCAAAAGTTTAGTTTAGTTATATTGTTATGAAACTTAGTTTTTACTGGCCAGCACAGGCACAGTTCGTATCACTGCATTGTGCCAAAATAAAACAAAATACAGCTGAATCCTTTTAGTTCATTTCACCTTAGTAGACACTTTATTGACAATTACACTCAGTCATTTTATTCCTTACTCTCGCTTGTCAAAACTAAAACTGACTGGTAGCATCATTCCCGGCTGTCTTTTATACTTTTTTGCCTGGAACGTAACTCGTTCTCATAAAATCCGACATGCCCTTGAATCGTCCTTGCCCCAAAAGTACCATGACGCCTACAAGTATGCAATATACGGCAAAAAAAACACTGAACGAAATTTGTTTACTGAAAATTGCATACTTTTAGGACTTAAGGCTTACGTTATTCACCTTCGACTTCGGTTCCATTCTTGGCTGTCTTTTATACTTTTTTGCCCGGAACGTAATTCATTTTCATAACAGCCGCCATGCCCTCAAATAGTCCTTGCTATAGTTACCATGACTCCTAAAAGTATACAACATACCTATAGCAAAAAACAACTTTGAACGAAAATTGTTTGCTGTAAATTGCATACTTTTAGGACTTCAAGCTTAAGCTTTTCTCCTTCAATTTTGGTTTAATTCCCGGCTGTCTTTTATACTTTTTTGCCCGGAACGTAACTCATTCTCGAAAAATTCGGCATGTCCTCGATTGGCCCTTCCTATAGTTCCCATGACGCCTAAAAGTATGCTATGTACTATTGACGAACATGTTTTGCTGTACATTTCATACTTTTAGGACTTAAGGCTTTATTTATTCACTTTGGTTTCGGTTTTAGCCGAATGTCAGTCTTGTGCCAATTAATGTCATTTTCGATCGTACTTTAGTTACAACACGCACATCCTGTGGCTGAATGTCAATTTGCTTTGACATTGTTAAACGATTTCAAATTTGTTTTCCACAAACACAAACATGGCTTACTGGTTCCATACATCCATCCATCCAATGTCATAAAATTACAAAGCTTTCTTTAGATTACTATAAAAAAACCTTTACCACTCTTATATTGTTGATCTTGTATTTTGTATTGTTTGGATTTGAAAATGCCAAAATCCCAACAACAACTGCTTACTATCCACAATGCGTTTACTGAAGTAAATCTTTGTGTCAATTCAATTAACCAATTTTAATGCATTGCTTATGTTGTGCGGCTAATTTCGATGCAACTTTGTCGGCTCTGAGCTGTCATCGTGTCTAGCGGCCATGCAAATTTATATTAATCCTTGATTGCTCTGATTGACTTATTACTTTTGTGCTCATTACATGCCGGTTGCACTGGGCTGCCGCAATATTGCTTAATGCTTATTGCTTGGCATTTGGTGCAAAAGGACGCATGCAACAATGCATTCGAGCGTAACGCATTGAGCGATTAGACAGCCGCAAAATGCAAAGTGCGCTAAGTGATTGATTTGAATGTAATACGCAGCAACATTATTCTGACCGAATTTATACTATAAGCAGCCGTTGAGCCGTGTCAATTTATTATGAGTGAATGCCACGCACACGTTGCAATCAAATTAATGTCAGTTTGAATCAAAATGGACGCTCAAGGCTGAGGCGAACTAAATGCTTCGAACTTGAGTTCAACTTGGCTTTATTTAAAACCATAAATTCAGAGCTCATTCTAGCTAAGGAATCTGAGGTTTCATTACCTGCAATTCTCACGTGTAAGGAACACAAGTGAACGTTGGACTATAATATCTGCCAGACTTGACTATCATAGAGAGATTTGCAGGATAGATGTATCTAATGGATAGATGGAAAAGAGTTCATTGACAAAACGCCTGCAATGTACCTATGGCAAAAAACAAGACTGATCCAAAATTGTTTGCTGTAAATTGAATACTTTTACGACTTAAGGCTTTAGTTTTGCCTCAAGTATCGATCACTTTTCTGCCTGAAACCCAAATGCGTGCAAGACTGGAGGAAAAACCATCGAGCTCCACTAAATTGGAAGTAGACAAAGGAATACGAAATCTTGTTCTGGAGCCTTTCGTGAATATTCGAAAGCTGTTTGTCGATCGCATTCTCTACTCTACTCTACTCTACTCTACTGTACTCTACTCAACTCATCGACTCATTCAGACCATCGGTGCATAGGAAATAATGGGTCCTATCAAAGCTATGTAGATTCCTTAGACTTTGCAAGGCGAAAGATCCCACGTTTTCCCTAAAGAAACCTTTGTTCAGTTTACAAGAATCGCACAAGTGCGCTCTGGACAGATAATGGTAAAACCTCCAAGTGTGAAAGAAAACAGCCAATCGCCGCAAGTGCTTCGACTCCATACAAAAATTGGGGCAAAAATAGAAAGAGTAATCGAAATTCGCTGAAAATTTGCAGTCTAAGTCATTTTAGGCTGCTGATTTCTAAACTATTACTTGTTTTAAAAAAATATATAGTTTAAAATCAAATCGAATATATATTTATTTATAACGGTATATTTTATCACCACCGAAAATATTTATTTTTGGAAATTTCGTTAAAAAAAAATTATTTATGCTAAAAAAATGATTTATGCTCCTATCAATGTAGTTTTAATATTAAAAGCAATTGTTAAGTTATCTACAACAATACATTTTCTAAAATTTTTTTTTATACAAGCACCTAAATTTCATTTTTTTACATTTATAATTTTTTTTTTATCTCTTAATCAAAAAATGTTTTCAATAACATATTTCGGATTAGTTAAACAATTTTAATTTTTAAGTTAATTTTTTATTTAATTTTTCATTTCATTTTTTTTCTTATTTTTGTCCACTCTCGAAGCACTGCGCCGTTCGAAATGTTTGTTGTAACACATGTTGGAAAAAACAGTGTTGCATACACATTCAATGGCGTACACGGGGTGTTGGGGGGTTTTGGGGGATCAAACAGCCCAAACCAAAAAATGATGGTACAAAATATGGTTTCGAATTGTACTCGGCTCAAAAGTTGTACGCACAACCCGCCCACAAAATGAAATGCTCTGTGCGCTACTGTACACATTTCAAAAGCAGATGAAATATGTGGCATCACAATGGACCTATTAATAGGCCTCCGAGTGTATCTCTTACAGAGGCAGCCACCATAACCTAACCTAACCTTATCTAACCCCATTAAAATCTAATCTAATCTAGGTTTAAGTATACTTTAATTATTTAAGTTTGAGTTTAATTTATAGTTTGAAGATGAAAACTCAAACTTTAGTTCATTCATATTTGAGCATAATTTTCAGTTCAAACCCACTTCTTCCAGTTAATAAAATTCCATCGCTGATCAAAACAAATATTATTCAAATATTTATATTTTTGTTCAAAAATTCAGCTCAAAAAAAAAGAAAACTTCTAAAACTCACTTTGTTTTTTTAGTAAAATATTTCTCTGCGCTGCAGTTTCAGCAACTTTTTGCTATTCAAAAAAATTATTTTCCAAAACAAAAAAATTCTAATAACATTTTTTCACGCAGCAGCAAAGTCAAACAATTTCAATGCAATGCAAGCAAAAAAACTTGCAAAGTTTTACACAAGCAGCGGGAATAATTTGCCAGCCACAGCAGCGGTGAAAACTTTACTCTCGCTTTAAGAAAAACAATTGCGCCAAATTGTTGCCCCCACCCAGCCACATTCTTGTGATTGTCGGGCGCCTTCAATCCATTGCAGCAGCACGTATTATCATCTAACGGCAGGCGAGCGATAATTCACCAAAAAACAAAATTATCAAGGACATCTGCCATATGAAAACGCGCGCCAAAGTGTCGATAAGCGCACACAGGCAACGCCGAGTCAGAAGCAAAAAGCAGCGCGCGCACACACAGTCGAAACTTTTGCGCGCCGCGCACAGTGCAAAAGTCACAGGCGGATTTCTTGCCGTCGTCCTTGCGTGGGGCTTCTTGCTAATTCCGCCCGCATGTGGAGTGCACACAAAGTTATCGCAATTGCAGCTGCAGCAGCCCGACGCTTTGTGTGAAACTTTTTTATTTATGCCCGAAAATTGTCAGCAACAGCGCAACGCTCGCTGCCAGCAGCGCAAATATGCAGCACATAATTTTATTAGGAAATACTTTATGCAGTTTTCTAAAGATTTCTGCAAGTGCGCGCACTTTTCTGCTTCTTCTTCTTCTTCTTCTTCTGGCCACTCTACTCATACGTAATCGTTCGTTCTCTCGCACTTTGCGGCTATTCTATTCAATTTATGTATGAAAAATTATTTTCACATTTTTTTTTTCATTGCTGCCGAATTGATTTCCTTGGTGTAAGCTTGACTAGATTATTTCAGTTTTGCAACTCGCCCCCGCGCATTGTTGCAGCTTATTGAATTATGTTGTGAAACTTTTGCTTACGCTAATTTGCAATTAATAACATTTGAAAGGAAATTGCTCGTCATGGGAAATTCGACTTTGGCTGTTGCCAAATAACGAAGGAGCGAATGAATAGCAACAACGTTGTTCTTGTTGTTGCTGTAGCCGAAGGTGAATTGAAAATTGAATGGGCGATTTGAGCGGCAAAGTTAGATGATGAAAATTTACACAATCAGCAATAATTTTGTGACTAGTGTTGTAGTTGTTGTTGTTGTGCAAAGCAAGCGAACGGAAATTGTATAATGCTAACGTTGTCTTACGTAATTTTCCGCTCAACTGTGCAGACGTATGCGTAAACGAATTGTGAGTGTGTGTGTGTGTGTCGAAAGAGAATTCAAATGAAAATTACTTTAACAACACATAACTATTTATTTTATTTATTGTATGCTCTGAGTGTTTGACTAACTGATTCAGCATCGACCAGCACAAACCACTAAAGTTATAAACATGAAGCATGAAATTTAAACTATAGTTACATAACAAAAATTAACTTCCGTTAAGATGTGATTTTTTGAAATTCGGGGTCTAAAAGGGACCAACCATGGGTTAAGGTGATGTATGAAGAAATCTAATTTAGTGGGCTTATTGATTTCAAACTTGGTGAGATTATTCGAAATCAAAAATAAATTGACACAAATTTTTAATTTTTTTGAAAATCAAAATTTAACGCGGTCAGCATTGGGTTAAGGTTTACAGGAAAACTATGAAAAAACATGAACCATGAATCTATTGAAATCAAATTTGGTTAAAACATTTGAAATAAAAAAAAAATTTTAATTTTTCTCGAACTAAATTTTAATTTAATATTTATTTTTTTTTGTTCAAACTAAATTTCAATTTAAAATAAAACAAGGTGTTAAAAGTTTGTGTTGTGACACAAGATTTAATGGGTTTTTTAACTTCAAATTTGGTGAAAGTACTTCACATGTTCGATACTTAGTTTTCTTTTTTTTCAAAAATCAAAATCTGACAGTGTCAACAATGGGTTAATGTTCGTATACGGCAAAACTATTAGAAAAAAAGCATGAACATTAACTTCAAACTTGGTTCAAATACTCAAAATAAAAATCAATTGCTTTTCATTTAAAAAAAGAACAAAATCTGACGGGTACAACGATGGGTTAAAACTTTATATGAAAGAACAGGTTTTTTGGGCCTTTTGACTTCATACTTGGAGTACCTCAAATGTGACATAGTTCAACATTTGTCTTTCATTTTTTTTTTAAATCAAAATCTCACAGTGTCAACAATGGGTTAAGATTCGTATACGGGAAAACTATTAAAAAAAAGAATGAACCGATGGGCCTATTAAGGGGGAAAGCCACTGTGACGGGTAAAAAAAAAAAATTTTTTTTTTTTGTTTTAAATCAAAGCTTATATATTCAAAAATATGTGTACAAAATTTCAAGTCAAAATTTCAAAGACTCGATAGTTTAACACACGTATGAAAATTTTAAAAGATACATGATTTCATTACGAGAGAAATGGACTCAAAACTTTAAACGCGTTTTTCTCGAAACGACTTTTTTTGAACTGGCGGCATCAATAACTCGAACAATTATGAACCGATTTCTAATTTTTTTTTTGTTTTGTTCGTCTTAGTAGTGGTTAAGGTTAAGCGTAGCCGATTTGGAAAATTTTGTTTTTTACTATTTTTTAAACTGTCTCAAAACCAAAAAAACAAGGTCGAAAACATGGAAATATTTTCAATCGGTCGCCATTTTGTGAAAAATCAAAATAAAAAAAAACGGCTACGTACAAAGATAGCTACATTCATACAGATTACAATAAAATTTTATTTTTTTTTTTCTGAGTACGGGTTTTTGAGAAATCGATGCCGCCATGGAGGGGGAATTTTTTTTCAAGCGCTACGGGATCATCTCTATTGTTTAAACTATTTAATATTTTTTAATAAAAATGTGTGGAAATATTATTAGATGTCTGCTTAATAAAATAAAAAAAACCCGATCCAAAAATTCCTATATTTACTCGGTCAAAAAAAATGTTTAAAATCACTAATTTTTTGACCCGTCACAGTGGCTTTCCCCCTTAACTTCAAACTTAGTTCAAATACTCCAAACTAAAAACACGTGTTTTCCCCTTTTTAAAAACAAAATCTGACGAGATCAACGATGGGTTAAAATTTATATGGAAAAACACGATTTTTTGGGCCTTTCCACTTCAAAGTTGGTTCATATGTGAAATAATTCGACAAGTCTTTTTCATGTTTATGAAAAACAAAATCTGACGGGGTCAACAATGGGTTAATGTTCGTATACGAGAAAACTATTAAAGAGAAACACGAACCGATGGACCTATTAAACTTGGTTCAAATACCCCCAGAGCAAAAATTATTCAATGTTTTTCATTTGTATGAGAAACTAAATCTGACGAGGTCAACGAGGGGTTAAAAGTTTATATGGAGAAACAAGATTTGTTGGGCATTTTGACGTTAAACTTGGTGAAAGTATTTCACATGTGAAATAATTCGACACTTATGTATATTTCGTTGATTTTTTTTTTTTAATCAAATCGGACGGAGTCAAAGTTGGGTTAAAATTATATATGGAGAAACTGTAAAAAACATAAATTAATGGACCTTTTGACTTCAAACTTGGTAACAATTTTCCAAATGAGAATTGATTTGAAACATTTTTTCCCTTTTTTTTAATCAAAATCTGGCTTGATCATAAATGGGTTAAGTGTTTGTATGGGGAGACCTGATTCAATCGGTTTTATTTACTTTAAATATGGTAAACCTGTTCCATATAAGAAATAATTTGCTAAGAAACAATCTGATGGGGTCATTTATTTATTTATTTACCATTTATTCCGTCATGCATGGGTTAAAATTTGTATGGAGACACTGTAAAAAAATATGTATTAATGGGTTTAGACTTCAAACTTGGTGAAAGTTCTCTTACTGAGAAATAGCTCGAAACTTTTTAAAAATCAACATCTAAAGTGGTCAACAATGGGTTAAAAGTTTATATGGAGAAACAAGGTTTGTTGGGCCTCTTGACTTTAAGCTTGGGGAAAGTACTATTAGTGAGAAACAACTCGTAACGTGTCTTTCACTTTTTTGAAGATTCAAATCTGACGTTGTCAACAATGGGTTAACATTTTACTTGGGGAAACAGGATTTAATGGGCCTATTGACTTGAAATAAGTTGAAAGCATTTCAAGTGAGAAATAATTTTACAAGTATTTTTCATTCAAATCTTTCGAGGTCACCAAAGAGTTAAGAGAATTATGATTTCTTGGGCCCATTGACTTCAGACCTGGAGAAAGTACTTAAAATCAGAATTAATTCAATGCATGTTTTCAGTGTTTGAAAACCAACATTAAACGAGGTGAACGTTTTGTTAGAAGTTTATTTATTTATTTATTATTTATTTATTTAATAACAATTGCATCGTCATTTAAAAAGTGCTTCTTTTGCATGCCACAAATTGATAACAAAGTACAAAAGTTTACTTAAATTAGTTAACAATTCAGTTCAATGTAACTAATTACACTGTACAACACAAAAAAAATATCAAAGTTCTGGCAACGGATTCTGGTAGAGAGGGCCAAAAAAAATATACGTGTATCGGCGTTTTAAAAGTTTACGTCTGATTTTTTTTTTTAGGGGGTCAAAGTTTTCCCCTTTTTGCACATTCTTATGGTGAATCGGTATACGAAAACCATGTAACATCAATTTTTAGGTATATGATGTGTTCAGGAATTTGATGTAAAATACTACGAAGAACATTTTTGTGGAGCATTTTAACCCTGTAGCTCCTATTTGTATGGGTCAATTTGAAATTTTTTTCTAAAATGCCCAAAAGGTCCTGTAAAACAGGACTTTTTAAGGACAAAATGTGCCACGAAAATATTCGCTATAAAATTCTACTATAGGTCTCTGAATACATCAAAGCTCAGAAATTAACTTGAACGCCAGAATTTAGCCGAAACTGAAAATGTGTTTAAGTGTTTATTTCGTACTTATTCAAAATTGGTACTAAAATCTCCTGTCATTTGATGGATAAAAAAAATATTTTGCCAGGTTTTCATAAAAATTTGAACAAACAGAATACTTTTCATGTGGAAAATTGTCTCCATTGTCTGACTATAGGTCAAAGAAAAATACCCGTCTTCCTACTTATGTGTATGTTGCCCCCTAAATATTTACAACTTATTTAAAAAAACATTATTTTTTATTGTAACTAAGGCAGCTGATTTAAAAGCTCCATCAACCTTTAAGAATGTTTTAAAAAAAAAACCCATTATAAAAAAATATGTAGGTATACTGATTTTGCGCCTTCAGCAAATATTTCTAACATCTTCAGAGTTTTCAGAACAAACTTTTGCCCCCCCCTCTCATCAATGACTCCTTCAATGTTTATTCAATACCATTATAAGTATGAATGCATTTGTGCATGTAAATCCTTACCTGAGCACTTATGCCCACTGGATATTTGCTTAACTCACACTTACGCCTTCCTTCCGTTCATTGGCCTGGCCTGGCCTGGGCCCGAGAGCGCGCATCGCTTTGTTCATTGGCCATCTGCTCCATGGTCCAGTTGCAGTATTCAGCTGTCGGCACAGCTCCCAACGGACTGCTTTCATATTCAACAAAAAGTAAATAACATAAAGTGAAAAGTTAAAATTCTTTTTACTCAACGCCAAACCCCTCGAACGCATCGCACACGGCCAGTCAGCTGCAATGAGAGCGCAACATATAAAAATCGCATTACAAGACTACAGAAAAGAAGAATAATACAAAAAAACACAAAAGCAGAAATGTGTGTGTGTGTGTGTGCAACATCATCGTTGCGCTTCAGCGAAAATGCCATAAATAAAAAACTTTACGCTCTTTTTCTTTATAAAGAAATTTCACTTTGCAATCGCATTGCCATTACGACGTTGCGCCGATGGTTGCTCCGTTGCTCTGTTGCTGTTGCGTTGCTCGGTCGTAGCCGCTTTGCTGCGTTGTTGGCGGTGCGCAAGAAAAGTGCAAGGATCAAGTTGTGTGCCTGGCAGATTACACACAGCTATGTGTGTGTGTGCAGTTATGTGTTGGATTCGTGTCGGTGGTGGAGTCGGAGTCGGTAGCGTAGTTGGTGTCTGTTTGAATGTTTTGTTGGTGTTGTTGTTATTGTTGTTGGTGGGCGTGTGCAAATGGAAGCGGAAAGTAATTGTAGTAATTTTTCTGTAAATTGAAATTGTGAGCGGTGCAATATTGCAGATATGCCGCCGCACAACAACAAACGCCACATTGTAGCCACAAAGTGAGTTAAGTGCTTGGCGTAGATATAAAGTATGTTTGTGTGTGTATGTCCCTGATATGCGCAATGAAAATACAATAAGTGTGATTACATTCAATTGTGCGATTTTGAATATCAGTAAAGCGCACTCATTGTGCTTTTTGATTGTTTTGAAAAGATATTATTTGAATGAATTATTGTTTTTAGTGTAGTTTTCTTCCTTGGCACATGATGTAGTGTAAAACATAGTTTTGAGCAGAATGTACGCGCAATTTTGTTCTAAAATGGTGGAACTAGTTCGTTCTTAAATCAATGTCTAACTTCTCTTTTTCTTCTTTTTCCTCCTTCTGCTTGTCTTTCCGTCTTCTATCAACTTGAAACATGATAACGAAAGTAAAACGTAATTTCCAGCAAAATGTACGCACAATTTAGTTCTAAAATGGTGTAACCAGTTCGTTCTTAAATCATTGTCTAACTTCTCTTTTTCTTTTTTTTTTCTCCTTCTTCTCCTCTCTGCTTCTTCTCTCAACTTGAAATATGATAACGAGAGTAAAACGTAGTTTCCAGCAAAAGGTACGTAAAATTTCGTTCAAAAATCGTTTAACCCGTTCGTTCTTCAATCAGCCTCCCACTTTTCTTTTTCTTTTTTTCTTTCTTCTTCTTCTCTCTGCTTGTTCTCTCAACTTGAGACATGATTGCCAGCACATGGTACGTAAAATTTTGTTCTACAATCGTTTAATCCGTTCGTTCTAAAATCATTCTCCAACTTTTCTTCTTTGATGTTCTTCTTTCAACTGTGAACATGTTAATGAGTGTAAAACGTGGTTTCGGGCAAAACATAAAATTTCAAACCGTATGAAAAATTTACCAAAATTTGTTAGAAAAAAATTCAAAACTATTTTCAAAACCGTCATAATTCCTTGTTAACCCTTTCGACCCCACAGTTGCCTGAGAGCAACTTCACCTATTAGTCATCTTATATAGGGTGTTTTTTTTAGAGGTTTGTTTTTCGAATAGAGATAAAACTGGCATTTTGTGGTCAAATCTGGCAACTCTAATGTCATTTATGTTCAGTTTGGTTTGCCATTTCATCATGAACAGGTTGACAAAAGAACAACGCTTGCAAATCGTGCAAATTTATTTCGAAAATAATGGTTCAGTTCGCGAAGTTTACCGCAAGCTCCGTCCATTTTATGGTCGACATAATCGTCCATCAGAGCAATTAATTCGGTTAACCATGGGTCGCTTTCGCACTACGTTTACTCTATGTGATAATACGCATCCGCAGAGACGTCGAACAGTGCGCACCGAAGAAACAATTGCCGCTGTAGAGCAAAATGTTGAAAAGGACCCAGTCAGAAGAGGAGTCAGTTACCGTTAATGGAGACCGGTATAGGGCCATGATAACCGACTATTTTGTTCCCGAATTGGATGGCATGAATGTGGATGAGTTGTGGTTCCAACAAGACGGCGCTACATGCCACACAGCGCACGTCACAATCGATTTATTGAAGGAAACATTCGATGAGCGCATAATTTCGCGGAATGGACCTGTCAATTGGCCACCAAGATCGTGTGATTTGACACCATTGGATTATTTTCTTTGGGGATATGTGAAGTCGCTCGTCTACGCCAACAAACCAGAAACGTTAGGGGACTTGGAAGCCAACATTCGTGGCGTTATTGCCGACATACGGCCCCAAATGCTCGAAAAAGTGGTTGAAAATTGGACCTGTAGAATTGGCTTTATTCGAGCCAGCCGCGGCGGCCACATGCCCGAAATCATATTTAAACATTAATGGCATAAAATTATCCTTCCAATAAAGCCAAATTGATGGACATTAAAACGATTTTCTTGTGTTTTATTTCAATTCGAAGTTCTATACCTCTAAAAAACACACGATAGCAAAAACTACGATTGATTTATGGGTTTAATTTAAGGAGGCACCAACAAATGAATATTTTTAGAAGTGAATTCAAAGCAAATTTCCAAATTTTTTCTGTTATCTCCAAAATAATTTCCAATAATGTGCAGCGATATCAGGGAAAGTTTGTGTTCTAATTGAAGTCTACGAATTGGGCGCGTTTGATCAAGACCCTGTTTCTTTAATAATGGTTAAATACAATCAAATAGTGATAATTTTGTATTTTTCCATAAATATTAAATAATTTTTCTGTAATTAAAAAATATTGATACAAAATTTATTTAACCCGTTTTAAGCTAAAAATGTTCAAAAATAAACTAAGTCTACAACTCTAACAAAAAGGCGTGGCGATTTCAAATGTCGTGTGAACACTTCTTAGGAAAGTGTTTCATGATTTAAATACCAAAAAGTAATATCGAGGGAGAAAGGGAGAGAAAGGGTTAATAGTATTTTTGGGCTGTTTGCAACATAATCTATTAAAAATATGGATAAATATTTACTTCGGAATTGACGATTGAGCATTTTGAGCATTGAAGAAACGTATTCATATTCATTTGCGTCTTTAGACTTCTTTTTTAAAACTTTTCAGCGATAATTGTAATCTAGTATACTGTTAACCCTTTCAGTCACAATGTCCAATATATTGGACTACAGCCCATACAATTCATACAGAACGGGTTTATTTTCATGTCGGAAAGGGTTAAGTTAGCTTCAAGTGGCAGCCTACTTCTGAAAAACTTACTTCATGTCTGGCCACTCCAACCTTCCTTAAGTGTCCATATGGAACTGAGAAGTTTATGATGTCGCTATCTTTAGGTAATTATTTTCATTATATTACTTCATGTCGCCAAATGTCATTGAAGTGCTTCGACCCAGCAGAATGACTTATCTGCTGGCCTTAGGAAAGAGTGATTTGATATATATATATTTGATTTATATATAGATTATATATAGATTATATATATAGATTTGATATATATATATATGTCATATATCGGTGCCCACTTTTTGAACGAATGGGCATGTGTGCCTTGACAGTATGATACTTCGTAAGGTGGAGCTCCTGGGTCTTAATTTATAGGACCTGCTTAGCTTTTAGAATACAATGTTCCAGCTAACTGAAATCTAGAGTCTTTGGGACGTTCTTGGAGCCACCATAAACCTAACAGCAAGAGGACTATTGTGGATTGATCTTATCTCCGGCCATAGAAACAGCTCTCTTCTGGTATGGCAGCAATAGTCGCTAGTCAAAGTGGTTCTCGTTATTATTTGAGTATAGTAACGAATAACCAAGTTTTATTTGCTTTTTTCAAGCGCCTTAGTTGCATACTTTCAGGGTTAAAGTCCTGAAAAGTTCTACTTTTTAAAGCTTTATGCTTTTCTTGGACTGTTTTGAAGGCGAAGCTGCCGAAAGTTATGTTTGGTTATAACCGGTGGCGGCCAAAAAACGAGGCTTATGAAGCCAATGCCTAGGGCGGCATATTGGGAGGGGCGGCACAGAAGGAACAAATATTTCAAATGAGCGCTAAATTTCAGAAAAATATTGTCCCTAAGTTGCATTTATATAAATATTGCCGTCTGTTCATTATAATTTTGAATATGGATTGATTTGTATGGAAAAAATTGAATTTAAACAGATCTCAGCTGGTTGATAATTTACGTATTTTAATAAAAAAAATTTAGGGGCGGCACTGAAACGGTGATTTGCCTCGGATGGCATATAAGCTTTGTCCTTCACCGAATGCTTGTATGGGCTAAAAAATTTGGCTATGAGCTAAAAACATCTTAAATTATTTATTTATTTGAAACCAAATAATTCACACAACTATTAAAAAAGTTAAAAAAATAGATAGGCAAATATATAAGTAACTCAGTGAGCAAACAATTTTCATAATTAGCTCTCGTCAGATTCCAAAAAATTGTAATCCAAAGGTGTTCAATTTACGTATTTTAATAAAAAAAAATTTAGAGGCGGCACTGTGGCGACAATTTGCCTCGGGTAGCATATAAGCTTTGTCCGCCACCGGTTATAACCTATTCAGACAACCAGCTAAATTGAGCAATTAAGGAGATGTCTCAATTTAGGTCTTATTTGAGCTCAATTTGTCATACGAAACTCTCAATTTAGCTAATTGCAATTGAAGCTAAATTTACCCTTAATTGAGCTCAATTCGCCATACAACCTTGAGTTGTACTTCTATCGATAAACAAAATCATTCGCAATTGACGAACCCAAATAAAAGTGAGAAACTGACAGCACGGGAAGACGTTCTCGTTAAAAACCTGTGTGTGCATCACTGGGGATGTCGAATAAAAATTACTAAATAATCAATAAATATTTTCAGGCACGTTTTTATACACAAACAGAAAAAATCTTTCTTGCGTCAAAACAAAAACATGTTCGATGACATTATCGATAACAACTAAATTGAGATGAAAGCTTAATTGTGCTGGTCTGAAGACCAAAAGCGTTAAACTCAATTAAGAGCTAAATTCCCACAATTTATTTGACTGCCTGAACAGGACATTAAACAAGTTTTTGAAGCATTTCTCAAATTATTAAACTACGCGCTGCTTACTTGAAGGTTCTTTTCATCCAGAAAGTATGCTACGATTATATTCAAACCACACTACTCCCATAGGATTTCATCAGAAACCATACTCAAATTACATTGTTGCGCTTTTCCCTGTGCTTTACTGCATCTGCAGCCATTTTCTCAGTGCTTCCTTCAGCTTCTCTCCTACTTATTCCCTCACTTTGGGTTCAGTATCTACTTTGCACACATGCAAAGTTTTATGATTCCACAATTTGCACATGTCATGCCATTAATCAATTTGTCAGCAACATTACACATTGCACACACACACACACAGTCACCCACCCATACACTCACACACACTCAAAATGTGTCACTTGTTGTTGTCACAGTCGTGTCGCATTGCACGAAATTTCATTTGAATTGAGCCAAATGTATTTTTGCATATGAAATGTGAGCAGTGTGTCGAGCTCAGTTGACTTATTGTGAATTTGTATGAGGGTGTCTGTATGTTTGTATGTTGCACGAAAGTTGAACGTATCGCATGGTAATTTTTGTCAACTGCAACCGAATAAAGTTAACAATTACAACGGCGCCACTTGCCACAATTTCCCAACCAAACTGTAACTCAATGCTGTCGCCCTCTTTGCGCTCCCCCTCTCTCTCTCTGTGTATGTTTTTACGAGCACAACTGAAGCGACAGCTCAAAGTTTAAACTGCATTTGAGTGGCGCACCGAAGGTCTGGGGGCCAATTCGGCATTTGTACTGTGGCCAGTGGAATAAAAACGCAAAACTGCAAATGCTTCTTGATGGCGCATACATTTTTGTTTACAAACACACACACACAAACACACATACGTAAGTACATTTTTGTTTATGTATATATTGTTGTTGGTATTATTGTTGTTGTTGTTGTTCGAGTGACATTTATATTATGCATGTTGGAGTGGCGCTTTGTTGGCATTCAGGCGCCGCTTGCAGTTGTCCTTTTTGGCGTCCCAACAGCTCCGTCGGATATTATAAAAACGTAATAAAATATGTGATGCGATGGGTGTTGGCAGCGACGGCCCAGCCGGCAAATGCACATCGGCCCAGCCGTAAAGTTGTGCGGAAATCTCGTAAAATGCAAAATGCTTATTTTTCTCTCGGCTTTATTTGTTTGCTTGTTGCACGAAATTGATGGAATAAATATGATAAAATGGCATTTCGCTAAAATAATAGGAGACGAACGAATGAAACGGCTTTGCTGCCGCATAAAGTGGCATTTTTTTATTATCGGCATTTGTACATTTGTCGATGAAGTTTATAGACGGAAATGTGTTCACCCGGAATTGCTGTGATATATTGTGTGCGATAAGACTGATGAGACTAAAGTAAATAGAGTTGGACTTTTTAATGGAAAATTATGCATTAAATTGCTGAAAGTAGTTTTGAGATGATGGTGCAATGTTTGTTCGAGAAAAGAAAGATGTCAAATAAAACAGAAAGCGCTCTATCTCTAAGCGAAAATTAATTTCCTTGAAATTTTTCATATTTTACATAGAATTGCCCACTAAATAACATATACAGTACTTTTCGCTTAAAGCGAACTTAGAGGGACTGGGCAAAATGGTTCATTTTAACAGAAAGTTCGCTTTAAAAGGAGTCCGTAATAAGCGAAAACATACAGCGCGTACTTTTTAAATTGGTTCGCTTTAGGCGGAAAATCGTTTTAAACGGGTTCGTAAAAAAGAAAAGTACTGTATATTTTTTTAAATAAATCCAGCTTCATAATCATACTTAATCTGCAGAAAACACTTAAGGTATCATGGCACGTTAAAAAAGGGAATTATTAATAATTTACAAAATTATTTATTTTTCAGCCCTTTTATTATCAATCTTCCTGAAAATTTTTTTAACAATATATTGAAGAATTATGGAACACAAAAAAAATTACATTACAAAAATTTTTTTTAGTTCTTTTTATTAACTTATTTTTTACAAGAATCCACCACAATATTGAAAAATGTTTAATTTAAAGTACTTTTTCTGGGGAAAAAGATGAAAAACACAGTCATTTGTTTACACTTTTTTTCAAAAAGCTCCTATCCTTTTATTTTTAGCGTTTTTTTTTCAAATTTTTCTAGTGAATTCCTGTGTCCGAAAACTTAATAACTATGAATCTTTTTTTGTTTTTTGGTTGCAGATTAGCCAATCCGGAGATTAAGTGTCCGAAATGGAGGATGTGTTTTTGTATCATTACATAGTATAAAGCAAAGTCGCTGCCGCTGTCTGTCCCTATGTATGCTTAAATCTTTAAAACTACGCAACGGTTTCTTAAGCGGTTTTTTTAATGGATAGAGTGATTCAAGAGGAAGGTTTATATGTATAAAACATGCATAATATAGTAGAGAAACACTGATAAATTTAGAGGTAAACATTATAAGGAACAAACATTAGAGTGTATGTATAGCAAATTACATTCAAACGTTAGGGTGTGTCTATAGCAATTTACATTTCAAACGTTATCGTGCATTCGGTGACCGAACATCCCGCCCCCATGGAAAGGTCTCTTTCAAGAAGGCAAAATAGCGAGTTTCTGTATAGGTCGACGAATGATTCCTTTGGTTGTCCGTATATTGGAAAAATAATTTTTTTTCATCATTGCAAAAATGCTTAAAATTTCAGAGAAAAAGAGTTGGCTGGCAATGCTGTTCGCCGAATGTAAACAAAACAGACAAAAGACAAAGAAAAAACAGACTGAAAACAGCTTTTCAACTCGAGTGTTGAATTTTAGAGTTTTTTTTCTTTTTCTTTCGGCGAACAGCATTGCCAGCCAACTATTTTTCTCTGAAATTTTGAGCATTTTTGCAATGATGAAAGAAAATTATTTTTCCAATTTTCGTTATGATTTTCTTTTCAATTACAGATGTGTTTATCAGGATTATTTTGCAGTTACGTATTTCTTTTTAGAAAAGACAAGAAGATAAGGTTTATAAAAAAAAAGTCGGGAAAACGGGGCGTGGCACCACAAGAATACATTTTTAGACAATTACTTTGGAACCATAAGTCACACATCAATTAAATTTGGTACAAACTTTCTATTTGATCATATCCTTCAATAGAGGGAATGGGATGGGTATTGAACAAAGGGGTGTGGCACCGCCCATACAACTAAAATCTTTTAAATGGAATAGCTTCGGCATTGTAAGTCGCACAGCATTGAAATTTGGTGCACCGTCGTTTCATAGATGTGTCATTCTACTGTTAAATTTTGATGGGCGTTAAACAAGGGGCGTGGCACATTTTTTATGACTCAACATTTAAGCAGAACTGTAAGTCGCACAGCAATGAAACTTGGTACGAACCTACCATTTAGTCATATCTTTCGACAGAGGGAATGGGGCGGGTATTTAACAAGAGGGCGTGGCCCCGCCCATACAAATAAAATCTTTTATATGGAATAGCTTCGGAATTGTAAGTCGCACAGCATTGAAATTTGGTTTGACATCCTCCCATAGAAGTGTCATTCTACTGTTAAATTTTGATAGGCGTTGGACAAGGGGCGTGGCACATTTTTTGTGACCCAAATATTTCGCTGAACTATAAGTCGCACAGCAATGAAACTAAGTACGAACCTACCATTTATTTATATCTTTCGACAAAGGAAATGGTGCGGGTATTGAACAAGGGGGCGTGGCACCACCCATACAAGCCAAATCTTTAATATCGAATATCTTTCAAATTGTAAGGTGCACAGCATTGAAATTTAGTATAGCGTCGACCCATAGATGAGTCATTCTACTGGGAAGATTTTATGGGCGTTGGACAAGGGGCGTGGCACATTTGTTGTGACCCAAATATTTCGCTGAACTATAAGTCGCACAGCACAGCAATGATATTAAGTACGAACCTACCATTTATTCATATCTTTCGACAAAGGGAATGGTGCGGGTATTGAACAAGGGGGCGTGGTACCGCCCATACAAGCCAAATCTTTAATGTAGAATATCTTTGAAATTGGTAGTCGTACAACACTGAAATTTAGTACCCCGTCGTCCCATAGATGAGTTATTCTACTGGTAAGATTTGGTGGGCGTTGGACAAGAGGCGTGGCACATTTTTTGTGATCCAAATATTCTGGTGAACTATAGGTCGCACAGCAATGAAGTTAAGTACGAACCTACCATTTATTCATATCTTTCGACAGAGGGTATTGAACAAGGGGGCGTGGCACTGCCCATACAAGCAGAACTTTTAATAGAGAATATCTTTGACGTTGTAAGTCGTACAACACTGAAATTTAGTGCCCCGTCGTCCCATAGATGGGTCATTCTACTGGTAAGTTTTTATAAGCGTTGGACAAGGGGCGTGGAACATTTGTTGTTACCCAAATATTTCGCTGAACTATAAGTCGCTCAGCAATGACACTTAGTACGAACCTACCATTTTCTCCTTCGACAGAGGGCATTGTGCGGATATTGAATAAGGGGCCGTGGCCCTGCCAATATAACTTAAATATGGTTCAAGCGCTATCCATTGCTTTATCCATTGAAACTTAGCAGCAACATTGCTTATTTAAGGGCCTCGATTGCGTTAATCAGTAGCTTCCTCCTCTTCCTTTAGTTGGTTTTCGTCGTCAATTTGCCATTTGCCACATCGCCCTTGATTCGCCATCTCGCGTATTTCATTATAAAAAAACAACAAATGTCGTGCGGGACGAAGTTCGCCGGGTCAGCTAGTATATGTATAAGAGACAATATGCTAAAAAAAAAATTTTTTTTTTGTGTTCCTTAAACCTTCAATATATTGTAAAAAAAGATTGATAATAAAGGAGCTGAAAAATAAATAATTTTTTAAATCATTAAAAATTCCCCTCTCTAACGTGCCATGATACCTCAATGAAACCTTACCTATACTGTTTTTGAAATCCCATGTGATGAAAAAAAAACAACTATTAAAGTGCCCAAAAGCAGTGCAGGCAAAAAAGTCTTAAAACGGCCACCACTTGCTACATTTTGCGCAACATAAATGGCCGTGAGATATTTGCCGTATCGTGTAGATGACGCTGCACATATGGGACGAAATATAAAACGCGCAGTTTCGCCCAAAAACAACAACAACAATTGCACAGCACTATTGGTTGACACCAGCCACACGCAACCAGCTGGGCACCAAGAAAAGTGCCCGAGGTGCCGGCACAATTCCACAATCGGACAAGCACACTCACACAGAAGCACTCATAAACCTATTCACACACACACAAGCACACACATACACACAGACATGGCACACATTATCGAAAGAGATAAAATAAAATTAGTAACTGCCACGTTGAACAATAAATTCATGAATTATTGTTAACACGAAAGCAAAAAAAATGCACAGAAAAAAATACAAATGAAAGGAAAGCAGCACAGCAAACCTGAAAAATAAATGCAAACTGAAAAAAGCGGCGCACAAATCTGGTTGCAGCAAAAGCGGCCACCAAACAGGTAAATATTTCAGAGCAGCAAAAAAAGTCCCAATAACAAACGCAGCCAGAAAGAAGCGGCAGGTGAAGAGAGCGTTGAGTGGTGGGCGAGCTGAGGTGGCAGTTGAGTGTTGTAAGTGGTGTGCAAACATGAGGCGTTGTGGCTTTATGCGCATTTCCGCTTCCGTTTTCGTTTAGTAACAAGAAGCAGCAGCAGCAGCCGCCAACGCTGACCCGGTCCGCTTTCATTGCGCAAGCAGCGGCAGCGCATAAAATATTCCAGCGCTAAGGCACAAAACTTATTGCACACACACACTCACATATAGACACATGGCACAGTGATTCGTTCCATAGAAAAAATTCAAAAAATTTATAGTCTCAGAATTTAACGATTTTGATGTCATTTGAAAGGTAAAAATCTAGCTAAGAAAACCCCAAAAAAAAACGGAGCTAAAAATTATTTAGAGTGTGTGCAAAAGCGGCTCAAAGTTGAAACTTTTTTCACAAAAAATTTTAAACACATATTTTCTGTTTTTTAGTCTATTGAGTAAAAAAAATGTAAAAATACATGGTTACCAAGAAGTTGCTAAAATTTTTAATATAGATTCAGAAATATTGCTGCCATTTTCGCTTTTAATTTTTTCTCAAAATTTGCAAAGCTGAGGCATTTAGTTCTCTTTAATTTAAAATATTTTTCTAAATTAAAAATCTGAAAATTGGCAAAACTTAGAGGACAATATCTAAAAAGTATGTGAAAGTATGTTCCTAGATTTTTTTATGTTTTAAGAAACATTCTTCCTTTATCAAATAATGTAAACACATTCTACGATATCTTCCGATCTCAGAAAATAATTCAATTTGAAAAGTGGTCTAAACACTTATTTTTCCACAAAATATATTTTATTTATCCCTAAAAGTATGCAATCAGCGTAAAAAATTAAAAAAAAAATGCACAAATGCAAAACATACTCCTATTATTATCATTTTTATAGCAAAACTAAAGAGTCCTCGTACAATTTCTGTTACTCTTTGCAATTATCAATGTTAACGTTGCCGATTAAATGTAGATTTTGAAAAATCTAGCCAACACATTTGGTGCTATAGCTTTCCAAAAATGATACCGGACCATGATTAACTAGTATACCAAATTTTATGAAGCACGGACCACTCCTTCTAATTTTGTCACGCGGTTGTATGGAGTCGAATCACTGTGCATGGGTTCGAAAATGTATGCATGTGTTTGTTTTTGTGTGTGTTTGCTTGTGTATGTGTGTGTGTGTAAGTTTTCAGGGCGCTGCTGTATTTTATGAATTTCACATGAATTTATGGTGACAACAACAACAGTAATAAACAAAAAAATATACAAATGACAGACACCGCCACACTGGCAATAAAAGCCATAACCAGCGACAACAACAATAACAACAACAATGAAAACTGAAGAACCAACAGAGCGATATATCGAGGACTTACAAGAACTTTAACAACAATAACAAAAACAAAACACCAAAAACTATCACTGCGACAATAACAAACCGAAAAAGAACTTGGACAACAAATTCAAACAACAACAATAGCAACAGAAACTCTAGCAACAACAATAACTGAAGAAATAGCTACACTAACAACACATAGGTTGAAGTAAACAACGAAAAACAGCAAAAACAACAACAACACAAACCATCACTAAAACAATGCCAACAATTGAAACAACAACAATAATTGAAAAGACCAAAACTACAACAACAAATAAGCACTACATATATGAAATGACAACAACAACTACATTAGAAGACAACAAAATAGGAAACCTACAATTACAACAACTAAGTATGAGTAGTGCGATCGCTGCAACTACAACAAGTATGACTAGTGAAACCGCTACAATTACAACAACTGTGATTGTTGCGACCACTACAAATACAATGCATACCACAACTTCTACAACAACAGCAACAGAACCATCACACGTAACAGCAATAACCACTACAACAACAATAAATACGAAAACCAAGAACTATATAAACAATGGCTATAACAACAACAACAACAACGAGCGATTGCAACTTCAATTAGAACAACATAAGCCGCAACAACAAAAGTATAATCAAGAACAACAACAACAACAACAAATGCTTTTACAATACCAATAACCACAACTACAATGCAAACAACATGCCCAACAACAACAACAACAATAACTACGCGTCGCGTTAAAACAAGAATTTTAACAACAACAACAACTTAATAAAGTATGTATATAAATAACAACAACAAAACGCATAGACTAACTAAATATATTGGAATATTTTCAGCAACAACAAGAATTGGAACTACAACAACAACAACCACAATACTAAAAACAACATCAATAACAACAATTTGAACCACACAAATTTAAGTCGGTTTCAGATTTGAACCTTCCGAGAGTAAAACTGAGAGCAGTGGTGGGCTTAATTCATAAAAATTTGGTTACTTTATATGGCAAATTTTTTAAGCGTTGATAACACAGCACAACAAAAAACACTTTTTTTCTGTTGCATGGAGTTCTTCTACTGTTTCTTACTAATTTGGGTGCGCTGATTTCGAATCTATCCTCAGATTTTTTTCTAGCAGCTCTAGTTAGTGAGATATAGGTACCGTGTCATTATTTCAGTTTTTCCTCTACTTTTTCCATATTTTTGATCATAATTTCTAAACCAAAAACCGATTGACATGATTTTTACCTTATCGCATTAACAACATCGCACGACTTCTTTTCCGATGCAACTTATATTTATAAGTTTTAAAATTCCACGGTAATTGTAAATTTTGTAAACATTTTTTGTAACTCAATTAAGGTGTATAATGAAAGCCGACACATCAAGCAACACAACACAGCCAAATTATTTGGCGGATTACACATTCGCATCGAAATAATAGCAAAAATATACCAAAGCCATTTTCATGACTTTTCATACTTTTTCCTTAAAAAATTAGGGGCCTGTTTTTTCTGGTGTGTGTTTAGTGTGTGCGCTGTGTTCAATTAACAAAAAAGCTTTTTCATAGAAAGCTTTTGGATGCAACCCTGCGTTAAACTCGTTTCAAAACATGTTAAATGGTTTATCACGTTTAATTTCCAACAACAATTGCATGCGAATAAACAGGTTTTCGAACTGGTTTTGTTCATTAATACTACGTTTACATTGAACCCATATCCATACCCTATATCCGACCCAAAATGGAGTTTAACTCGCACCTATGGGCGGGGGCTTCAAAAACCCATTTGGAGCTTCTCGATCGGGTGCAAAACCGTGCGATTAAACTTATAGGGGACAGTAGGGCATCCAGCTCTATTGACTCCTTAGAACATCGGCGAAACGTGGCGTGTGTGGTCTTGTTTTACCGATACTTCTTCGGTAATTGCTCAGTGGAGATGAGCAGTTTGATGCCATCGCTCCGGGTATTCCCACGGGCAACCCGTTTGAACACTGGCGCTCATGCATTCCATGTTGAAACGATGTTCCAGCGCACTACGCATTACAGAGAAAGTTCGTTTCTGGCCCACACAGCACGGTTGTGGAATGGTCTCCCTGCGAATATCTTCCCCAGCACTTATGATCTCGATGGGTTCAAGGCAAGAGTCCACAACCACTTCACTCTCAATCCTATCTCCTAACCTTTATATCCTTCCTGAACCAACGCAATGCCTCGCATTAATAGGGGTCATCCCCTGCGCGTTCGTTCGAGTTAAAAAAAAAAAAAAAAAAAAAAATGCGTAGTTTCGAATGAGTCATTTGAAAGTGTTTACATTGCCTCATTTGCATTGCATTTGTATTTTGTTTGGCAGCTAATGTCAAATACTTATGTCCTCTTACCGCAGCTCATAGATCAGCTCTTTTCCGGCTTCTGACTAAATCATTTGTTTCTTTTTTGCTGCCTCTATGTTCTACACACTGCAATATTTGAATACATGTATATTTCATACCTTAGATGCTAAGAACATTCTACATATTTGAAGTAGACGAAAATTTCCATTCAAATTTCCATTTTGATAATTTTCGTCTGTTTTGATTTTGAACTGTCAAAAAGAAGCAAAAGCGTTTACAGCTTTTGAAAGAGCTTTCATTTTGTGATTCGTTCAAAAAAATTGGTCATGTTTTATCGCATTTGCTTCGTCGTTTTGTTGAAATGAGCCATTTCGTAGATTTGAATTTGTATGGGGAAATGCGTGATTTGGCTTAGCATTTGAGAATTTTTGTAACTCAATGTAAACGTAGTATTAACTTGTTTAACCTTCGCCTTACCAAAGAATTTTTTGTACGTCGTTTACCAATACCCACCCAGGTGACCTCAATGATTTTTGTATAGGTATATGGCAAATGATAGTCGGAATCCTCACTTTCCTGTATTACGCCTTCTCTGTTTTGTTACTACTTACAATTCAAATTTGAATTTTTGAAAACAAATTTGAATTCGTGGAAAAAAATTTGAATTTTTGGAAAACAATTTTAAATTTTGAAAAAAAATTTTGTAAATTTCAAGATCAACATGTCAATAAGTTCATCTGGTATTGTTGACTTCAGAAGTTCAGTGTGAAAAAAACTAATAAGAATGATTAGTGGAAACGAATTTCGATATTTGTCTGCATTCATTACGGTTGATGAGCAGCTGTTTGGGTAAAGGGGCCGTACTCGGTTCACCCAATATATGCCGTCTAAGCCTGCCAAGTATGGCATTAAAATCTGGTGGGCCTGTGATTCAGCCACCTACTATCCACTGCATGGACAAATTTACACAGGGAAAGTTAACAACATTCGAGACGTGAGGTGAGGTGAGCGTATTGTGAAAGATTTGGTCAGTATACATTGTCATTGGCCAAAGAACGAGCAAATTGAAACATGTCGATTGTAGGGACAGTTAAAAAAACAAGAGGTATGTTCCCAACAAGGTAAAACCATTGCGAACCAGAGAAGCCACATCAAGCTTATTTGGCTTTACTGAAAATGTCACTATGTGTTCTTACGTCCCAACTAAAAACAAGTCCGTCGTTTTGTTGTCTACAATGCACAGAAATGATGCTGTGTCTGGACCAGACAAAAAACCAGAAATAATATTATACTATAACGAGACTAAAGGTGGCGTGGACACAATGGATAAAATGCTGTCCCAATAGTCCACCAAAAGACCAACATTGTGCTGGCCTATGGCAATGTTTTACTACATTTTGGATACCGCCACGCTTGCTGCTTTTATTATAATACATACAAGGATCGATCACAAAGGTGGTTCCTTGAGCTGCTGGGTGAAGATCCTTGTCTACCTCTAATTTTGAATAGATCCAAAAATCAAAAAGTGGTTGGAAGATTTCAAATCAGAACAGCTATTGAGTGCATATTACATAGATATGTATTTTTTCAGTTTGTTTTACCAACAATTCAATGTTTTCCCCCAAATACATAATTAATTTTTATTGAGGGAAAACCCGTTACCGGAACTTGCGTGGATGAGGACTTTGAGACAGATGTTAAACTTGAACGGGACGGCACTGGTCGCATAAAGCTCAAGGGTAAATGCTACATTTGCCATACAGCCAGGCAAAAGAGGAATACACGCCAAATTTGCATGAAATGCAAGAAGCCCACATGTGCAGAGCACAGCGTCAGCCAAACTAAATGTGAAAATTGCCATCTTAATCCGTCCACACCATCATACCAATAATATTTATTTATTAAAACAAAAATTAAATAAAACAAGAATTTCAAATAAAATGCCTACAAAATTTTTAAAACCACTTTTCCCCCTTTTATAAGGCAAGATAATAAGAATATTTGACTAGGGTCACCCGGGTGGGTATTGGTAAACGATGAATACAAAATGACAATTTTCATGTTTAATCATGAAAAATATTTCCAAAAAATTATTTGTTTATATTATTGAAAACTAATTCAAAATTTGTTCAGTGAGTCGAAATCATAACTGGATTGGATTAATATTCGGGCAGATATCAAACAATAAATATCAAAAAGGTCACCCGGGTGGGTATTGGTAAGGCGAAGGTTAAGCACATTAAACCCGTTTAAGTCGTCAGTTTGAACGTCATATAATAGTTTGATGGTATATTCTGACAAATTGTTTAAAAAAGACAATAAATTAAGGTCAGTCTCAGATATGACCTTTTTGGGATCAACATAGGAGCAGTGATTGGCTTATTGCATAAATGTTTGCTGGTTTTGTATGGCAAACCCTTTAAGTTATGATTATAGGATGTAAGTACTATATGTTAAGCTGCTGGGCTAGAGGTGGGCTTATTTCATAAAAATTTACTAGTTTTGCACGGCAGACTCTTTAAGCAATAGTAATATTTTGTAAGTATATTCTGAAAAATGTTTAAAAAAGAAAATACATAAAGGTCATTCTTAGGTTTTATTCCTCTGGGTGCAACTTGAGAGCAGTGGTGGGCTTGTTACATAAAAATCGTTAATTTTGTATGGAAACCGGATCAACCAAAAAAAAGAAAAGTGAAGTATGTGTGGAAAAAATGTTAAAAAGGAAAATAAATACAGGTAGGTCTCAAATTTTAACCCTCCGAGAATAACCTGAAAGCAGTGGTGGGCTTATTAAATAAACATTTGCTAGTTTAGTACGGAAAACCCCTTAAAGTTATGATGAGAGGACGTAAGTATGTTGAGCAAAAATGTTTAAATAAGAAAATTAATAGAGGTGAGTCTGAGATTTCACCCTTCTGGGCGCCACCTGAGAGCAGTGGTGGGCTTATTTGATAAAAATTTGCTAGTTTTGTATGACAGACCCATTAACGTTGAAGATAGAATATAAGTGAGTTTGGCAAAAATGTTTAAAAGAGCAAATAAATTGAGATCAGTCTCAGTTTTGAATATTCTGATCGCAACCAGAGAGCAGTGGTGAGTTCATTTCACAAAAACATTCATTTTGTATTTGTATACTTTACTCCCCAAAAAAGCTTCAGAACCGCAATGGGCTATTTATGGCTAATTTCTACCCAATGCAGCATTATTTACTCTCCACTTTAGCACACCAAATCTTTAATAAAACATTTTCTCACTAAATCCTGCAAGATTAGGGAAAATCACGTACTAAATCATGCACAATGTGCGTGTAGGCAACAAACATGTAGTTCGTTTTTGCTTTTACGAAAAACATTCTCGTGTCATTGACTCCGTACGCCGTTTTAATGAGCGCAATAAAAATTGTGTTTGCATATTAATTGGCCAATTAGTTAGCAACGGCTGCACGTTTTCATGGGCCTGCTGTGGCGCCGAGCTCCATTTCAATTGACCAATACGCCTATTGTCAATGTTTATGTGGCGTCTGTCGACTGTTGTGCGTTTTTTTTCCCTTTCCATGGAAAATTCCATTGCACGCGTTGTGTATTTAATTGGGCACAACAGAATGAATGCGGAAGTGGCATTAAAACTGCAAATGAAATGACAATGACACCAATAAAGAAATGCAAAAAATTATAACAAAAAGAAAACGACTGGAGAAAGAAAAATCGCTTATATGAAAATGCAAAAAGCAAACAGTTTTCATAGTTGTTAAGGAAATCCTTTTCTATTGTAAACTCTACACCAACGGCAGTGGGTCTTCTTAGACTCGTCTTGGCGGTGCGCTGCTGCGCTTTCTTGGCTGCTTTTACCCGTCTTCCCCTCACCCCCTTTTGCAAAATTTTGCACTCGTTCGCACAATCGAGAGTGCCATGGCAACGAATGGCTGAAAAGCCATTTCAACGGCGACGAATCGTAAACGTTCTTAGTTATAATAAAGTTTTTATTTTTTGTTTTCTTTTTTTTCTTCTTTCTCAGCCACTTTTAAGCTTTCAACATACCTTTTGCTCTTCAACGTTTGCTTTCTCTTTAATGTTTATTTGTTTTTCTTCATGTTGTTGTTGTTTGTTTTATGGCAAAACTTCTCCATTAAACGTTTGCTTTATTTCATTAGATTTTCATTTGCATTTGTCGGTCGCTGCTTTTATTAACTCTTTACATAAATTCGCTACTCTATTTACTTTTGCCTTAACGGCTTTATTATTTTTATTTACTTGCTACATTTGTGCGCTTTCCACGCGTCCTTCGCGTTTATCGTATTTCTGTTGTTGGCTGCTTTAATGAGAGCTCATTTGGCTGTCTGTGTGTGTGTGTGTGTGTGGCACGAGTCCTCAATGTTACCGCTTTAATGCTCATTATCCGCTTAACGATATCGATAATATCTGCCGGAGATTGAAAGGAGAATAAGGCGCACAGCACTAATAGGAGAGCAGCTTAACCCTTTCGACCCCGAATTTTACGCTGTGCCTCGATATTACTTTTTGGTATTTAAATCATGAAAAACTTACCTAAGAAGTGTTCTAGAGCTAGTTTAATTTTGAACAGTTTTAGCTTAAAACGGGTTAAATAAATTTTGTATCAATATTTTTTTATTACAAAAATAAATATTTGATATGTATGGAATAATACAAAATTATCAATTTTTGATTTTATTTATCCATTATTAAAGAAACAGGGTTTTGATCAAACGCGCCCAATTCCTAGACTTCAATTAGAACACAAACTTTCCCTGATATCGCTGCAAATTATTGGAAATTATTTTGGGGATAACAGTAAAATGTTTGTAATTTGCTTTGAATTCTCTTCTAAAAATATTAAAACCCATAAATCAATCGTAGCTTTTGCTATAAAATGACAAACAAGTGAAGTTTCTCTCAGGCAACTTTGGGGTCGAAAGGGTTAAAGAAAAGATAGCAAACAAAGAAGAACACAATATGAAATAAATAATTATTACTTATTAGGTTGCAATGCACCACAATCGATTTGATACAAGGTACATGCATAGCTTTGGTTTAACTTTCTTTATTTGAGGCTTGAAAAAATTTAGTATTTCAGGCATAAATAAATTTGAAGGGTTTTTTATTGCAACTTTGAAGCTTTATTCAGAGAGATCAGTAGATTGCATTCTATTCATTTATTTTAATATCCACCGTTAGCTACGATTTTTCCCATTTTTCAGGTAGTAAACAGATTCTGAAAAATTCCAATTTTAAAGAAATTCCTGGTCTTTTGACTCATTTCAACCAGACCATGTCTGATCGACAGGAGGGAACAATGTCTGATGATTACGTCAAATAGATCAGAACATATCTTCGAAGGACTTCAAAATTTTCCTTGCCAACTTTTGCAACATGTGCCGAAGCGTTGTGGTTCAAAAAATTAACGCTTTCTGAAAATTGTATTAAAATTCTAATACTAATTGCATTCCTTAATATGAAAACTTATACTAATTGTATTTAATATTTTATGACTCTCGCATTTAGTTAGTCAGTATTGTGCAGTAAATTCTCATCTCGAACCAATTAAATTGCTTTACTGATTTAGTCGCATTACAAGTTTTTCCTTACTAAATCTAGAAAATATGAACCCAGACCAGGGGTGGCTTTCCGTAATTCGATATCGAGCAAATACGTGTATCGAACTATCGTTTTTGCTTTCCGTAACACAAAATGTCGTCGTGTCGTATCGAACGTTCGATACAAACAGCTCGATACCAATTTTGCTCTCGTTTTGCTCGTTTGCTTGTTTGCGCCGTTGTCAACCATAACAAAATGTAAGTATGAAATTTGAAATTTTTTGGAAATTAATAAATGCTTTTATTTTTTTTAGGAGTCAACAAACGAACGCTGGACAAATAAAGATGTTAAAAGATTTTTCCTACAGGAAAATTTTATTTAGAATTGAAATACTCTTTACACTGCTGGCCGTCTGTGTTAGAGTTCCATTGGCTGCATAAATTTTGTTCCATTGAGGTTAAGGTCTGCCGAAAGATTTTTGACAGAGTGCTGGGTCCCATGGCAGATGAGTGTGCGCCTCCCGTTTGCCACTGATAACCTCCACCCGCTAGCATCACTAAAGTGGCGGCTAGTCTTTGTGAAGGAGGAATGTATGTACTTCTCATGCCATTCCGTAATTGTATGGCATTGAGAACGTACATAAATGCCTCCTTGCTCAAACGGTACCTTTGTTGGAAGCTGTGAAATGGAAATTGTATAAACATACCATAACTCTGGCAATTCCATGGGATCCGCTGCATCTCTTCATCTTCCTCTATTGATTGGAGTTTCACGACGAAACTCCTCCAAAAACAATAAATGCCGCCAATTGTACATTATCATTCCCGACAATTTTTAAATTTATTTATTTTTACGTGTCAAATTTTCTTCGTTTTGTTTACTTCCCGCTGCTTCTGACAGCTCCAAAGTACTTTCCACATACTTCCCAAAAAACGAAAACGAGAGTTCTCATATCGAGTTACGGAAACCGAAACTGTCTCGTTGAGCGTTCGATATCGAATCGATGTATCGAGCCAACGATGATCGAGTATCGAATTACGGAAAGCCACCCCAGTTTTGTTCTAATTTGACTGACTTCAGCACAACTTTTTCTCTCCTTTCATACAACAACAATGACTGCTGCAGAAATTCCCCATAACCTCAACAATAAAAAGCAAATCAGCTTAAAGCTGTACACTCAAAATCCCTTAAGCATTGTTCAACACTAACAAAAACTATGTTTGTTCTTTTTGGAAAAATTAAATGAATGCCATTTTTTTCGGAAATTTTCAACATTACAAACGAAAGTTTTGAAATCCGTTTGATGTTTTCTAAACATGTAGAAGCTTTTATTTCTCAGCCAGTGCTCTTCAAGTGCGAATACAAATTCAATTGACATGCAACACAAGCTTAATAACGCTTATGAATATTGCAGTAATATTCAAAATGGCGGTAGACGCACACACACACACACACACACACAGTCAAAACACAAGTTGCCACATCACTGAAAGGATACATGGAAAACACAAAATCACTGGGATAAAAGTGTGCATATGAAACGCTTAGAACACGTACACATAAACTCAATCACACACACACACTCATACACTTATATATACAGACACATGCATACAAGTGTAGCAAGGAGCCAAAGCAGCAGGAAACTGTGCGCGCTGCATTCGTACAGCAATTTCAAATTCAATGCAAGAGCAGAGTAACAAAATATACACACACACACACATACTAATACTCATGCATACAAAATACTTACGAAACAGTAGTAAAAACGAAAATGGAAATAGAAAAATAACCAAAACGTCGCAACGTTTTACTCTAAGCTTCGAAATAGCAAAATTGTAGCAAAACGTGCAGCAACTACGACCAACACTCGCACACACACACACATACACATAAATGCTGTACTGCATTGGCATTGCTTGCCCAGTGAAAACTTCATGTACTCGCACTTTGTTGTTGCGTTTACTTTACTTCTTATATATCTTTTTTTTTATTTTCCAGCAGCATTTCTGCTATTTCTATTTTTTGAATGAACTTCCATACTGGCTGCTGGCTTTCTTCTAGCTGGTTAAAGTAATTGATCTCAATAAATATTTATTTGCCAACCCATACACATGGCATGCAGTGTTATGGCCATTGGCATTGGCACTGGTAACGGCATCGGCACCGCACACCGACAATCTGCCGCTGCAGGTGGACAGCGGCGCCTATGCG
The DNA here is from genome assembly GCA_963668005.1 of Melieria crassipennis. NCBI lineage: Eukaryota > Metazoa > Arthropoda > Insecta > Diptera > Ulidiidae > Melieria > Melieria crassipennis. Next base: position 100,782,545 of record OY764961.1, read on the forward strand.
TTCGACTTTGCATGTGTGTGTGAGTGCTTGTGACATTTTCTGCACTCGGGCATAGTTGTATGCAGTACAAAGTTGTTGTGGTCTTTTTACTTAAAATTTGTTTTCTCATTTTGTAAATATTCGTTGCTGCAAAGCTTCTAAATTCTTGAGTGTATTGGATTTGCGCTTTTCGAGTTGCATTTCTTGTGCTGTCTGGCGACGACGAAAAGTCGCCTTTAAGGGGATTTATTTAAGATTTGGCAGCATTTGCTTTTGTATTCGTTTTTGGCAGGAATTCGAGTTGCTGTAGATTATATTTTATTTTTTATCTACAACAATTCGTTGCAGCAAGTGAAAAGGCCACAGAATTACAGACTGGCTCGAGTCAGATGCAGTTTGTTGACCATATTGCAAGTTTATGATTAAAAATATGTGAAATCTCAACTAACTTTTTACTGATGTATGCAGAAAATGAAGGAAAATTTATTATTTCGAAACTTTTAAGCAACATGATACAAATTTATTTACAAAATTTTAAGAGCAGAACAGAGCAGTAAAGGATACTGTAACTCTAACTGAAAACAGAATAACCAACAGTCTCCAGTTCGGTTTAAGTTGACTTTCCCTGCGTTTAGTGGGAGCAAGATTCCTAGTTATGAATTGTAGTTAGTTAGGAATTCCTAGTTAGGAGCTTGTGGGTTCCATGTTTCTCGACAATTTAATAGTGACTTGAAATAAGTTCTGTCACCTCTCTTGTTCCTGTTCATGTCTGGTTCCATTTAAAAAGCATAGAAACAACAAATAGACAAAATATTTATTAATAAACCCAAACTGATAGAAATACTAGTCAGAGCCTTTAAGGTATCATGGCACGTTAGAAAGGGGAATTTTTAATGATTTACAAAATTATTTATTTTTCAGCTCTTTTATTATCAATCTTTTTGAAAATTTTTTTACAATATATTGAAGGTTTAAAGAACACAAAAAGCATATTGTCTCTTATATAGGTGGAGCTGAAGTCGCGTAGAAAAAAACACATCCTCCATTACGGACAATTAATCTCCGGATTGGCTCGACCGATGTTAAAAAAATTTTTTTAGTTCTTTTTATTAGCTTATTTTTTACAAGAATCCACTACAATATTAAAGAAATATTTTTAATTTAAAGTACTTTTTCTGGGGAAAAAAGATGAAAAACGCAGTCAATTTTTGACACTTTTTTCAAAAAGCTCCTATCCTTTTATTTTTAGCGTTTTTTTAATTTTTCTGGTGAATTCCTGTGTCCGAAAGCTTAATACGTGTAATTATGAATCTTTTTTGTTTTTTGTTTCAGATTTTTTGTGTTCCTTAAACCTTCAATATATTGTAAAAAAATTTTCAAAACGATTGATAATAAAAGACCTGAAAAATAAATAATTTTTTAAATCATTAAAAACTCCCCTTTCTAACGTGCCATGATACCTTAAAGTAGTCGAGGTGATATAAGCTTGCATGAAAATAAGCAAAAAAAATTAACTAAGCAGATTCAGAAAGGAAAACACACGTCTTATAAATGGATAATACGATATAAATTTTACATAGACACACAGCACCAGATTTGTGCTATTACACCCTGCGAGAAAAATCAACACATTTCAAAACACACGAAAAAATCGATAATCGAAGTATATAGATTTTTTCGTGTGTAAAATTTGTTGTCGCACGGTGTTATCAACTCTGTGCTAGATAGATTCATTATTCCATTACACACTCAATCACCAAGTAAAGCACATAGATTGAAGAATGTAGATAGTAAATGTTTACTACACTTTAAGCTAATACAACAACCTTATAACTAACTCATCCCAGAACCCAACATGTAGTGCGTTACGATATCTAGCAAGTACTTATTTCCAAATTTCACACAGAGCTGTCTCAAAAGCCTTCACAATAGTCTTATTGTCTACGAAAATTTGCAAATATTAGCTGAAATTTCTTCTCTGATAAATCACTATCAATGCTACTCCCTATTGGATATATCCACAAGATATATAGCGGTGAATGAGCCATAAGAAATTTTAGAATCAATAAAATTAGTCGAGTATTCAACCAACCCGAACTAGGAATCGAACCTAGGGCCTCAAGTTAACACTCGGATGCCCAACAACTTTTTAAACGGCCAAAGCCCAACAAGGTCCCCAGGGACCTCTATTGTAATATTGCATATAAGGCTTGTAATTGTATAATGTAGTGTTACATAATGTGTGTAGATGTGTTTGTATTATGTATTTTTTACTACAAACAGATGGCAAAAATGTATAAAATACAAAATAATTGCTTTTAAAAACGCCATAGGTCCCTACGGACCTTGTTGGGCATCGGAGTGTTAATACAACAACCTTATTAACAACTCATCCGAGAACCCAGCATGTAGTACATTACAACATCTACCAAGTATTTATCACCAAATTTCACACAAAGCTGCCTCCAGAGCCTTCAGAGTAGTCTTATTGTCTATGAAAATTTGCATATGTCAGCTGAAACTTTTTCTCTGATAAATCACTATCAATGCTACTCCCTATTGGATATATTCACAAGATATATAGCTGTGAATGAGCCATAAGAAATTTTAGAAGCAATAAAATTAGTCGAGTATTCAACCAACCCGAACTAGGAATCGAACCTAAAGCCTCTGGCATGAAAAGCCAGCACGCTCCCCGCTGAACTTTCGGAGACGGCACCATGCCTGATTGTTGCGGATTATTTTGGACATCGACTCAAGGAAATTAAATTGGAATATAAGTAATTTCAATGGGATGTCACAAACTTACACAAATCAAATGCATTTTTTTTAATTTTAAAGACAAATTCATTAAATTCAAATTAATAATTTAGTTATCAATTAAGTGACATCAGACTATTATTTTAACGTATTTTTTTGAAATGCAAACGGATTTCAATCATTAAAAAAATAACCTAAACTAAACACATTCAAATTAGAAATGGTCAGAGAAGGCAGATAGTTACACATCTGTATGGCTTTTAGTCAGTACAACAACCTTCTTTACCAACTCATCCAAGAACCCAGTACGCCACGCAACATCAACTCTGATACTATTTTAAATTTGACAACAATTCCTAACCAAAATCTGCGCATAGGTTAACAAAACCTTCAAAAGAACTGAGCAACATTGGCTGCTTTAAAAAATTAAACAAGTTTAAAAAAATTTAAAATTTAAAAAATCATATGCAAGGAGATGAAAGGATTCCCATTAGCTGATAAATAGGTAGTCATTGAAAGAGAATTTATTTTTATATTTCGTTTTTCCTAAGTGAACGCATGAATCCCAGTGGCGCACACAGAGGGTAAATTTCTGGTACAAAATATGCTTTCGTATTCGGTCTCGCCCTCCCTCAAATGAAATCCTGTGTTCGCCACTGATGAATCCCAACCTTTAGACACGCATTTCAAAGCTTCAACCAGTGAGTCACGACAACTTCGTTCAAAAACGTAACTCTTGCTCTGTACACTTTATTTTAAAGTTCGAAATATTATAAGCTTCTTTCACTTTTTTATTTAATTTTTTTCAAGTCAGACTTAAAATAAAATCCATTTTTAAAGACCAAAGTTCCAATAGACAACGTCAAATTAAATTAATATTTTGTTTGTCTCTTTGTTGAGCTTCCCAGTTTTCCAATGCAAAAACCTTTCGCCAACTCTAGACTCAAACCACTCACTGCCATTGTTCGGTGGATGATGGCTTCTGCTGCATAATAAAATTTCTAATTTGCAGCTAAATTAAAATAAAACATATTTGCTTCTCTGTTTATGGTTTTATGTTATGTGGTTTTTTAATGTTTTCATGTTTATGACTTTTATTTAAATTAAATATGTTTTCATTAAAACTTTCTAATTTTGCCATCATTAAAAATAAAAACGATTGCATTAACTTTAAGACTAATAATAACAGATTTCAACGTGCTACTAAACATTTTTAACCCGGAAACAACAACAATTGGTTGCTGCCTTTTGTAGCACTTCCGCACCTTTGCCACAGTTCAAATTAGAGATGTGCCACACATTTTCATTCGCATTGTCATTTACATTCGCATGACATTTGCATTATTCCAGGATACGAATTTGCACATAAAATCACATTCACTTTTACATACAAAATCTACATCCGCATTCGTTTTCGAATACAAAATCCGTATTCGTTTTTATATATAAAATCCGCATTCGCCTTCGTATGTAAAATCCGCATCTACAATCATCTTCGAATACAAAATCCGCATCTACAATGGTCTTATTTTTCTTTGCATTATCACATTATTTATCTTTGATCTTGATATCGGCAGCAGGATTCGTTTTCGAACACAAAATCATCAATGCAGATGACCTTTGTGTACAAAATCCGCATCCGCACTCAATTTCGCCTACAAAATCCGCATCCGCATCCGCTTTCGTATGCAAAATCTGCATCCGCACTCGCCTTCTCATACAAAATTAGCATAAAAAATTCATTTTTAACACAAAATTTACAGCAGGATTTTTGTTTACCTACAAAATCCGCATCCGCTTTCGTATGCAAAATCCGCATCCGCACTCGCCTTCTCATACAAAATTAGCATATGGACTCGCTTTCGCATACAAAATCCACATCCAATTCACATTCTCATTCAAAACTAGCATCCAACTGCGTTTTTGTATAAAAAACCCGCATCTCCGATCATCTTTGAATACAAAATCCGCATCCACAAATCGTCTTTGAACACAATCATCGTCTTTTCGAACACAAAATTCTTATCTGCATCCGTCTTCGTATACAAAGTCCGCATCTGCATTTGCCTTCGTATACAAAATCGACCGCAAAATTCATTTTCACACACAAAATCGACGGCAGAATTCTTCTTCGAATACAAAATCCGCATCCGCGTTCGCTTTCGTATGCAAAATCCGCGTCTGCATTAACGTTGCGGATCTTTATGACGTTTTATGGAACATTGTAAAGAATTTGTACACAAACAATTTTTTTAATGCATACTTACAAATTGAAATTTTTTCAATGTTAAAAAGATATAAGAAAAATGCATCAACTACACCTGAAAATATTTTTTTTTTACCTACATCTGAGACGTCATTAGCTCTTTGAATGAACTTATGATGATGTAATTTAACTAATTGATGACTTCCTTCTTTGTGATTCTGTGCAATCTCTGCTCTATGCAAATAAACTACAAACAATTCCTGCGCTGAAGGGCGAAATCCCACAAGTCATCGCTGGAATAGAGCCACTGTACCCATAAAACAATATTCGGCCCTCATTTCTAGTTCATACATTTACCTACAACCTTCTCGTAAAGGGCCGCCTGGTCTCCACCTCAACAAATACCTAACCTTTAATTTATGACTGTCATGGAGTGAAAGCATTAAGGCAGCGCGCAACCAACTCACGTCGATTTCATAACTTGCACAATTTTATGAGTTTTTATTTTGTAAACTAATTAAAAATGGCAAACGGCCCAGGCAACGCACAAAATTTAACCAACCAAATCAGGCAGCGAAAGGGAATGACGTACGAATTTCATCGACGGCTACTCGGCAGCAAAAACGTACACAACATTGGCAATTCACAGCAGCAAAAGCAAAAACAAAACAGTACACAAACCCACAGTGTAACCGATTCTAGGCAGTGCAAGTCTGTAGTGGGGAGTTGGCTTGAGTGAAGTGCGATCCCAATCCACTCTACGTTCGTCGCATAGGTAAGCAGGCGCACTGTGCACTGCGCTGCACGGCCAAGCGGCGTAATAAAGTAAATTAAAATGGCAACCCTTTTTTAATGGACTTTAGCAAATTAGTAATAAACAGCATAAATGCCGATAAGCCGAGCCGTACGCCCGCAGCACGCGCCGAGATGGCCCAGACGAAAAGTCGTGGCGTCATGGCAACCGATGGCGCCTGAATTTTACAACGCCACACACACAGATGCATAGACTTGGTAACACACACAGCCGTTCCGGAAAATCGAGCTAATAAGCATGATGCGCTGATACGCCAGCAAGATTGATGAATCCGAATCGCTGAAAGCCATGCGGCGGATGGCCGCCTGGTTGGCTGGTCGTTTGGGCAAAAGTGTGCTCCTGCTGCTGCTGCTGCCGAGAGCGCCCAACGCACCAGCTGCTCGACTTGATTTCCTTTGGCGGACGTCAACGCAGCGCCGCTTGCCAACTCATTTTAAAGGCGTTAATCTTGATTAATCGTTATTTCAGCTGTTGGCGTCTGATTTTAATAAACAACGCTTCAAAATTTATTGTTTTTGAAATATTTATGTGGAACAAAACAACAAAAAAAAAAATTTAATAATGGTAAATTGGAAACATGAAAATCCAAAACATTATTATTTTCTTGTTTTTTGTGCAAGAAAAGAGTAGCAAAATGTAAGCTATGTAACGAAATTATTTGCATAATTTATTGAAAATAAAATTACTTCAAGGTGTGGCGCGAAAAGTGGCACTTTAATCTATTATGTAGTTTCCAAGAAAGTTTAGTTTCAAAACCAGCAGCAAAGCAAAGCTTTTTAATTATTTGTATTCTTTTATATTTTTCAAGTGCTCAGGCAAGAAAGTGCTGGAAAATGCTGGGTAGTGCTTTGAACTTGGATTCTCCATTGTAGCCAGCAACAAAATATATTTAACAAGAAACAAGTTTCTTTCGGCAGTTGCGCTTTCAACAGCGAAAAAAACAGAAAAACCTCTGAGAGTAAAATGGGCCATCACTAAAGAAGCAACGACTTGAGAACTTTGGGCTCAGGTCCTTGATGGATTCGCAGATCGATGCATAGAATTCTGGTCAACACAATTTCCTCACCAAGCCCAAATGGTTTGTACGATTCGAATACTCCAGATTTCATCTAAATCGACAGCGAATAACTCAACAGATAATAAAAGAGCTGAAACTCTCAAATCGAAGAACTTTACAATGGACCCAATAGGCTATCCGAGATTACCCCTTCTGTAATCTCACGTAAACGTATGGATTTATATGGAACCCAAAAGATATAGAAGCCCATACTGAAATCAAAGAGCTACAAAATGCAACCAACTGGGTCTGTGAGTGAAAATGCAAGTCCACGCATTCCCATTCTGTAACACAATCTAACCCAAAATTGCCTATGAAAAAGCTCCTAACTCGGCGTTCGGAATTGGTATGAAACTGTGGATCCAGCAAATGTGCAAATGTATTCCGTATACTAAGTTCTGACTGGAGAGAAAAACAGGATACATGTTTTCTACATAAATTTGTTTGATTAGAGATATGGCAGCTCATGAGAGCCACTGCAGCACCCTCCATTTGTATATATGTCAAAGCTGCCGAAATTTAGCTGAAGTCAGAGCAATACAACATTTCCTAAGGCACTTTCCAGCCCGCAGCATCAACGACTCTAAATTATGAAGATAAACTTCTTATCAGGTTTGGATGGAGAAGTTCAAAAAATGCATTGGCATTATCAGGAGTTTACCTATTGAGTGGTTCGAACCATGAAATCGGAGCGTTACCTCCTCATGCAGAAACTGTCTTTAGATCAGAACAGTCTCAGAATGCAAGAGTCACCATCTCCTTAAGTACGACAACTCCGCATTCAAGGAAAGATCTTAGAAGTGCATTTAATGGATCGACATCATCAGGAGTCGACCTATTGGGTGATTTTAACCAAGAGGCGAAAGCGTTATCTCCTCATGAAGAAACTCTCTATACGCCGGAACAACCTTCAAGTGTCACCAAGCACTCACACTGCAAGTGTCACATACAACAACTTCTTAATCAAAGATGAATAAGAGAAATGTATTTAATGAACCGTCATCATCAACAGAAGCGAAACAGAAGCGTTATCTCCTTCCTAAGAAACTCATTATAGACCGGAACAGATTCCGGATGCTAGAGTCACCATCACCTTAAGTACGACAACTCCGCATTCAAGGAGGGATCTTAGAAGTGCATTTAATGGATCGACATCATCAGGAGTCGACCTATTGGGTGATTTTAACCAAGAGGCGAAAGCGTTATCTCCTCATGAAGAAACTCTCTATACGCCGGAACAACCTCCAAGTGTCGCCAACCACTCAGAATGCAAGTGTCACATACAACAACTTCTTAATCAAAGATGAATAAGAGAAATATATTTAATGAACCGTCATCATCAACAGAAACGAAACAGAAGCGTTATCTCCTTCCTAAGAAACTCATTGTAAACCGGAACATTGTATTCCGGATGCTAGAGTCACCATCACCTTAAGTACGACAACTCCCCATTCAAGGGAGGATCGAAGAAGTGCATTTAAGGGATCAGCCTCATCAGGGGTCAACCTATTGAGTGGATTGAACCAAGAGCCCGAAGTGTTACCTCCTCATGAAGAAACTCTCTATAGACCAGAACTGTCTTTAAGTGTCACCAACGACTCAGAATGCAAGTGTCACATACGACAACTCTGCATTCAAAGAAAGATCGGAGAAGTGCATTTAATGGGTCTTCATCATCACGAGTCGACCTATTGAGCGGTTTGAACCGAAGCGTTAACTCCTCATGAAGAAACTCTCTATAGGCCCGAACAGATTCCGAATGCCGTAAGTACGCCAGCCTTGTGCTTAAAGCAATTTTACTTCTGCATCTGTGATTAGTAGCATCCAGACGTCTGCATGATTGCATTCAAAACGTGTTTTGACTCATTCACTCTTAAATTACGCATTCACTCACTCACATTCCTTTTTGTGATTGTGAATGAATGAGTCATAATTTGTTCTCGAGTGAGAGATTGTACTGTATTCATAAATTGAATGAGTCATTTTATAGTGTACTCAAACAGAAACTGTATTCACTTTATGCTGTGAATACAGCGAAATCAAATGAATGATTTGAATCATTCATATTGAGTGGTGTGCTCAAAATGAAACTAAAAAACGAACAATGAATACCAAAACGAAATATACCGTTGTTTGTTGCTTTTGTTTACATTTTTTTGTTTACTCTTTTTCTGTGCAATTTGAAGCAATGATGAAAGAAAATTATTTTTCCAATTTTCGTTATGATTTTCTTTTTAATTACACATGTGTTTATCAGGATTATTTTGCAGTTACGTAGAAGGTGAATACTAAGCAATCATCGCAAAGCGAATATCGCTGCTCGGAGTTTTGATACTACGAGCAGTAGCACTTTTGCCCCTCATTGTGAAACAACAGATTAAGACAAGGAAGCTATGTACTTTTGCTGTTAATTGGTGTATTTTTACGTTTTCTTTCATCCTTCATCAAAATCTAATATTTGTAAGCCAAGTGGTCTATTCGATGCTGGCAATACTGTTGGCAAATGAACCGTCTGTCCGATTTGACAACGAACCGAACAAAAACACTAACAAAATACACGTGAATTTTTTCGCTCTTTCCTGCCACTTGATAACCTTACGAACAAGTGCGTAATGAATATTCACTAAAGAGAATGGTGTGTTATGACTCTCTCTATTTTTTGACTCATTCTTTTTGTGCACAGCTTTTGCTTTGCCTACAGCAATTACTGTATTCATATTGTAATGACTCTCAGAAAGTGTGCACTCAGCAGAAGTGTCAACACTGTTCGAGAGAAAGTGAATGGAGCCATGCAGATGTCTGGTAGCATCAGATCAATCGATTTAACGAAACTAACCGACCGTTCCTGTCTCCAATTATAATTGATAATTACACAGTACAACAGTAAAAAAATGATCACGAATATGTAATTATTTTTTCGGGTCACCTCTAGTTTTGGTTTTACAGGGTCTTGAAGTTACAAGCTACACCCCAATTAAAAAAATTAATTTAAATGGTTGAACTTATCCTAGTCTAACAATATTGGTATCAAAAGAAAGAGAATTATGTCTCCAACTCAAATCAAATAATTTTTTTGTAATTATCCTGGCGAAAGGATATAAAAATGTCCTTTAAAGAATGTATCCTTAATTATCCTGGAAGTTTTTCTGCAAAAAAATTTGAAAAAAAAAATATTATAAAACCCTTACCATGCGCCAACACATTGTGAAATTTCATGTTAATCAGTCCATTGGTTCAGCTGAAAAAAATTGTTGAAGTTTATTTCAACTCAAAAACTTAAATTATACCAAAATTTTTCACAGTGCAAACAATTTCAGCTCTTCACAAAACCCGCCCAGTTTCTGAACTGTTCCTTATAATTCCGGAGCCGCTGATCACGAATATGTAATTTTTTTTTTGGGTCACCTCTAGTTTGGTTTTTACAAGGCCTTGAAGTTCCCAGCAACACCCACCTTGAAAACGAATTTAAATTGTTGAACTCATCTTAGTCCAACAATATTAGTATCAAACTAAAGAGAATCAATCAATCCTTTCGCCAGGATACATTTAAAATCTTTTCTCGCAACCACCCGTGTTGTGCGTGTGAATTTGTACGCGGGTAGAAGGGACCTACAGTTTTTATGCCGGTTCCGAACGGCAGGTTGGGAGCTTTTTCATAAGCAATTTTTACTCTCAGAGGTTTGCCATTTCCAGCTGAGAGGACAGCCACCGAAAGAGAAAACGAGTTTTCCCGTTATTTTTTTTAGGTGTTATTACAGGCAGTATTTGAACCTGCTGCCTTCGACTCGCGTCCAACGCACTAACCAACTGAGCCACGGCGACTGCCCATACATTCCCATACCATACATTTTTCAAATAAACCTCAAGTAGCGAGTGGATATCCTGCACTGTTGTTGTCATATAAATCTTCTTACTGATTTCTCGATTGAAAACGAACCAAAATTTAACATCACCCACACAGAAAGTCAGCGACCAGCATAAATTAGTTGATTCCCACTCAATATTTGTTCCATACTTATTCATGCTTTCCATGCCTTTCAAGAACATTTCTCTGCTTCCCTGTCTGGCAGTGGGTTTATGCTCGAATTTTATGAGTTGGCGTCTGTTTAATTGTGTGAAAGGCATTTCATGAAATGAGTTGTCGGTCGTTGCTGATAAATGATGGAAATGTTGACTTTTAAGGGCTCGAAATTTATTGGCAGATTATTGTACAAACACTAATATTGAGTGAGACTAGCTGGCGATGGCACTGAAATGTTGAGTTTTAATGGGCTGGGCGGATTTGGCTATGGCGAAAAATAGTGGCACAAAGTATGATTGAAGTAATGCGAATTTATTGCTGTCAGTATTTGAATTGACAGGTCCATAGTTGATTATTAAGACAGCATTGCATATTCGCTGTTGTAGTCCGAAATTTTCCCACATAGCAAAAATAAATTATAGCCCAAAGTTCCCACAAACCAGCAACTGATCAGAAATTCGATTCAACACTGCTGCTGCGTTTTCGAATTGCAATTTTTTAAGCAATTAACATGATATATCGCTTGCACAGGCAACGCAGCCAATATCATTGTTGGACCGAAAAGGGTTCACACGCTTTTTTCGCTCAGAAACTATATTTCAACCAACTCATTCAAGCCGACACCGACAGCGACGCCGGCAATGTGGCAAAACCAAAAACTCGTCAATTTTCTTTTGCTTCATTGTGGCATTTGTTTGTTTTTTACTGCTTCCATTGGTGCAGTGAAATTTCATTATTTCTGCGCGGGTGCAGCTTTAAATTTGCCGTTTTATGCGGCAAGCAACAGAATAAACGCTCACGCGCCATCGTCAGCGTCAGCGCATTCACGCCTCACATGCTGCACACGTGCGCTGGCCCGCGAATGCACACACACACACACACATACTCGTGTACACACGTACACACACTGATGCGTGCAATTTACCAACTTTTGGCTGCGACCGCAAATTGCTACAATCGATTTTCGATTTTATCGCTGCGGTTACATTGCTTCGCTGCGCCGAAAGTTTTAACGCCTTTGTAAAGTTGCCGTTCGATATAAACTGCGCAAACGCATTATGCGCCTGTTAACGAACAGCGCCAGCACACGCACACATTCACGTACTACAATAACAACAACGACAACGATACTTAAGCACCAGAGACGGCTTCCGCGCACCGCAACACCAGCACCAACGCCAACATTGACGGCCACACCGCATCCGCATACGAGCCGCACTCACACACTCAGCCGCATACACACACACATACTCATAGCCACAACTATACGTCCAAAGTGGCATGTCGCGTACGAGCACTTTTTACCACAAAATTGTTGCATTTTCACAAATAAATTTTCAATTTATGATGGACCCGCACAGCGCCCAGTCTTGCTCGGGGTAAATTTATGTCATATGCATCGCTTGAAAAGTTGATCTCGACAGTCCATTTGGGAGTGTGTTGGGTTTTCGTGCCTGAGGCTCCAGGTTCAATTCTTAGCTAGGGCTGGTGAAACACTCGTCCACCTCCATTGCAATCCACAAGAAGTAAGATGAAAATTAGATGATTAGATGAAAATTTTAATAAATATAAAACCTCAAAATTACAAGAAAAAAACTGCCACTCGCCAATCAGTTTCGACTTTATTTCATCATAACTTATATGATGGATGCCTTTATTGCAATTAGAAGTAAATTCAATGTCATTAGACAACTTTTTCATAAATTTCAACAATTTCGAGACATAGTTTAATGGTTAAACACAAACGTCGATACATTATAGCGTTGATACTTCAAACGTCACCCAGCAAAAAGTCCTCAAAATTTGTAAATATCCAATGAAACTTAATCATTTGTTTTGTTTGGTAACTTTTTCTCAACCTTAAACTCAACAGTAGTTGCTCATCATTTCTTTGTCACAATATCCTTAGTAATGTCAATAGATCTTCATCACTTCACTCCAAAATCTTAAGTAGTGTCTATAGATCCTTCAAAACCTTTCTTAGTAGTGTTCATACATCTCCAGCATTTCATTTGAAAATTCTTAATAGTGTCTATGTTTCTTCATAGTTCGTCTCCAAATCCTTAGTAGTGTTAAAGAACTTCATTAATTGGTCCTAACATTTTTAAGAGTTTCTATAGATTTTCATCAATTCATTCCAAAATACTTGGTGGTGTCCATAGATCTCAAACAATCAATCAATCAAAATCATTAGTATTGTCAAAAGAACTTCATCTATTCGCTTCAAAATCCTTAGTAGTGTCTATAGATTTCCCAAAAATTTTAGTAGGGTCTATACATCTTTCAAAATTCTTAGTAGTGTCTATAGATCTCCATCAATACATCCCAAAATCATTGGTTGTGTTTATAGATCTTCAAAGTCCTTAATAGTGTCTATAGATCTTCCAAAAGCCATAATAGGGTCTATAGATCTTCCAAAAATTTTAGTAGTGTCTATATTTCTTCAACAATTCGCCCCAAAAGTCCCAAGTAGTATCTATAGACCTTTCCAAAATCCATAGTATAGTCTATAGATCTTCCAAAACTCTTAGTAGTGTCTATAGATCTCCATCGATTCATCCCAAAATCATTGGTTGTGTTTATAGATCTTCATCAGTTCGTCCCAAAGTCCTTTGTAGTATCTATAGATCTTCCCAAATCCATAATAGGGTCTATAGATATTTCAAAATTCTTAGTAGTGTCTATATTTCTTCAACGATTCGCCCTAAAGTCGGAAGTAGTATCTATAGATCTTTGCAAAATCCATAGTAGGGTCTATAGATCTTTCAAAATTCTTAGTAGTGTCTATAGATCTCCATCAATTTATCCAAAAATCATTTTTTGTGTTTATAGATCTTCATCAAGTCGTGCCAAAGTCCTTAATAGTGTCTATAGATCTTCCAAAATCCATAGTAGGGTGTATAGATCTTCCAAAATTATTAGTAGTGTCTAAAAATCTAAATCAATTGATTCCAAAGTCCTTAATAGTGTTTATAGATCTTCCAAAGCCTTTAGTAGGGTCTATAGATCTTCCAGAATCCTTAGTGGTGTCTACAGATCTTCATAATTCGTCTCCAAATCCTTAGAAGTGTCTATATATTTTCGAAAATTCGAAAGTGTCTATATATCTTTATCGATTCGCCTCAAAATCCTTAGTAATGTCTATAGATCTTCATTAATTCGGCCCAAAATCCTCAGAAGTATCTATAGATCTTCATCAATTCTTGTCGTATTGCGTAACTGGATGGAAATTCAATTTTAAATCGAAAATAAAAAAGATAGAAGAAAGTCAGGAAAAGTCAAGTCAAGTCATATGAATCTCGTGCTTTAGATAGTTTTGCAAAAAATCAGCAATAAGTTTCTTTATACCCTAAAACTAAACTTGTTGGCCTAGAAAGTGTTAAGAGTAATGTTAAGTAGTGTCTTAAAAAAAATCAAAGACGCTGCTTGGTAGTCCTTCGAGCACTTCTTTTCGCTCATCAGCTTCCCAACATCGGATTGAATGAATAGAATTTGTTGATTTTCTTGCAGGACACTTTGTAGATTCGCATTTACCAAACCAAAATTTTTTTCAAATGGCGAAAAACAATTTTACTAATATAGTTCTCATCAGTCATTTAGATTCCTCAAATATGTTATACAGAATGACAAACAAACATTTACTATACACTATAAAAAAATTCAGTAAATGCAGTGCAAACGCCTATACATACACACCCACTGCCAGGCAAAGGAACAAAAAATTGTTGCCAACGTGGGCGTCAGTAAACTTTTCAGCTTATCGTTGCGTGGCGTGTTGTGGGCAATGTGTCTGTTTGTATTTAAATACCTGTTTTTTGTTGCTTTACATGTACTTACATAAATATATAGCGAACGCTTATATAAAATTTCTCCGGTGTTGTGTAAATTACACAAAACCGCAATTGGAAATTGTGCGAGTTTCGCACCTAACTCACACTCAACTGTGAACTGTGAACGCATAATTAAGATGAAAGGCAGTGAAATGTGGTTCGGTGGAGAAGCGGAGCAAGGAAGGTGGGTATAATTAAGAAGCGAATGTATATGTGTGAGAGAGAGATATGTCTATCAATCTTTAAAACACGCATTAGATGGAAAAATTCAGCTCAAAATTCCAGGCCTGTATTACTGGACCAATTTTCTAATGATACTTGGGTGTGGCTGTGTTTCATATATAAGATGAGAGATATGGTTCAGGATACTGCAAAGCTTTGAAGTACTGAGTAAGAAAACAATGGCAGCATCAGCAATAAAAGATCACACCGTGCGATAGCTTTTTTCACACCGGGAAAAATCCATATGTGCGTGAAAATAGAGACCAAATATAGTAATACTGCGTACTCAGTTTTTCATTTCTGCATCCTTTGTCCTTTTAAAAAGACTTCAAAATTTTGAAAGGGATAAACAATTAAAAAAATATAAAATATAAATAATAATATAATATAATATAAATAATATATTGTTAGAATATGGCGATATGTATATCAAATGAAAAAGGAAAAGCTCAAGAATTTAAATAAAATTAACTTGTTATCTATTTGTAAAAAAAGGATATGAAAAAGGTTCTCTGAAAATTGTAATCCTTTATATCCTTGAAAATTTACATCGAATTTTCTTGAAAAGTAAGTATGTTAAACCCCAAAATCTCCCTGATCACCTGTCAAAATTTCATTACTCTAACTTTATTAGTTCGAAAGTTATTAAAAAAAAACGGAAGCTGCAATTCTAATAAAGTACAAAAATTCTAAATTATTTGAGTATCAGTATTTTTAATAATAAAAACAAAATCAATAAAGCGAGATTAATTCAATTTTGACACGTGATCAAAGAGATTTTCGGTTTTAACATACTTACTTTTCAAGAAAATTCTATATAAATTTTCAAGGATATAAAGGATTACAATTTCCAAAGGACCTTTTTCGTATCCTTTTTTTACAAATAGATAAAAAATTAATATAATTTTATTTTTATTATTTTTATTTTATTTTGTATTCACTTCAAAATTTTGAAGTCATTTTAAAAGGACAAAGGATGTAGAAATAAAAAACTGAGTACGCTGTATTACTATGTTTGGTCTCTAGTTTCACACCCATATGGATTTTTTCCGGTGTGAAAAATTTTTTTAATTTTTGTCGCACGGTGTCATAAAGTAATATATGAGCGAATACTCATCTTAGTAGTTGCAGAGTCCTTCGCTACACAGCCCCCAGCTTCTTCTCAAAACTAAATCTTCTGGGCGCCACTGCATACTTTGTTCATTAAACGGTCAGCACTGCAACTTGAGCTAAAAGCCATTTATTTAATATATTTTCATTTCATCATTATTCTTATTATCTTCGCAGTCCCTCGCTTTGACGCATTGTTCCTAAGGACTTTTTGTACATTTCACATGGCATGCAACTAATGCCACTTGTGCGTGAAGGGCGCACATTAGGTCGTTGCATTAGTGCGACGCACAGTGGGGCGTCCGTGGCCAAAAATAAAAAAAACCAAATCGTTATTTAAAAAAAAATAAGTAAGCACGATCGAAGCTAAATCTCCAACTAAGCTATATCAAAAGGAATTTTTAAAAAATTTTAGTTTTGTAGTCTCACGAAGGTTTTAAACTTTATATATTGCGTAAACACAAATTTAAGGGAAAATAGACATTTAACCTTGCGAAACTGAAGATGTTTTTTGTTATGGTTAAAAGTATTATTTTAATATATCTGAATTTTTATTTTATGTGTTAGGTTTTTACAGTCTGGCAATGCCTTTTTTTTTGTTTGGGTTATTACTGTTCGCTAACTACCGTTATTTGAACGTAGAGTCATTTTGAGCCCTAGTAAAAGTTTAAGTGCAAACTTCAAAATTCAATATCTCGAAAAGCCCTAGGGAGCCTTTCCAATTTCGATTGTTTCACTAAATTACAAGTATGTAGAACACGTGTGAAAAGTTTCAGCTGCAGAGGCCTGCAGACCCGCATGTAATTCAATTTTTTATAGTGGCACCTCTTATACAAATTCGTGAGCTGTTCTATGTATGGCTGCCGTCTCGAAATTTATCTCGACAAAACCAAATAGAATCGATGACAAACTTTTTGGGAGAAAAATATGGAAGAAGTGTGGAAATAGAGAAAAAATTAATTAATTTACTGGCGTTAAGATTCGACACACGATGGACACAATGCCATCGACTGAAATCAGCATTTGAACGCAACAACTCTGCTTGGCTTAACACAGCGCTTAGTATGCAAGCGAGAGAAGAAACTGCGGTATGCAAGAGAAAAGTGTTTACATTGTTGTTGTAGGAATTTAGTAAGTGTCAAGTCCCACTAACAATTTCATTGTTAAATGTCGTTTTGTCTTACATGTATTTTCTTTGCAAAATTATTTAAAATGCACTGAACAAAATGTGGTTTTAGGTGCCATGCACAAGCAGAGGAAGGCCAAATGTCGAATACGAAGCGGCTTCAAGTAGAACTAAGAGACGCAGGATTGAAGAATTGGTTTCATCAAAATCACCAGAAGAGGTTATAATAGCAGCAAAAAAGATAGAAAAATCATTGGAACAGGTTGGCACGAATACTGAAAAACGTCTCTCAGTTAATGATGCTTTAGGGTTATTTTTTGACTTGAATTTGTCTAGAGAGAAATATAATATCTTGCGATCAGTAGTGAACTCTATACACAAGGATTGTTTTCCAAGCTATTATGCATTAAAGCAAGCTAAAAAGAAATTACTTCCGCAACCAATTTTAGTTACAGAAATTTCGGCTGAAATACCACTTCAAAACCTTTTAAATAAAACCACATCAAGTTTGCTGCAATTGAGCTCCCTTGAAAAAGAAGAGGAAACCAGAGTCAATTTGCTTTTAGAGTGTAAATGGGGGTTTGATGGAAGCTCCGGCCATAGCCGATATAAACAGAAATTCTCTGCAGTTTCCAATTCTGATGAATTTCTTGTTGTTGCTGCGATGGTACCTCTTCGTATTGTCAATGTAGGTAATGGGAGGGAAATTTGGTTAAATAACCTGTCTTCTTCACCTAGATTTTGCCGCCCAATAAAAATTGCATTTCAAAAAGAGAGCCCCGACCTAATACGCGCCTTCGAATCAAACATACAAAAACAAATAAATGAGCTTCTTCCATTTAGATTTCGCATTGGTGCAAAACAGGTGTGTGTCAATTTTAAAATTATGTTAACAATGATAGACGGTGCAATGTCCTAAGTGGTAATAACAGCGGTTCTGTATGTTATTTGTGTGGGGCTAAGCCAACTGAAATGAATTCGTTGGAAACTAAAGAAAGACCTGTCAACGAAGATTATTGCAAATATGGTCTCTCAACTTTACATGCACACATACAATTTTTTGAATGTTTGCTGCATATTTCGTACAGGCTACCTTTAAAATGCTGGAGGGTGAGTGGGGAGCAGAATAAAAAAACATTTAACGAAAATAAGGAAAGAATTAAATATGAATTTAAAACCCAAACTGGCTTAATTGTTGACGCAGTTAAAACCGGCTATGGAACAAGTAATGACGGAAATACTGCTAGGCGTTTCTTTAAGCATGCTGAAATGTCTGCTAACATTACAAATATTGACTTAAATTTAATTAAAAATTTTGATAAAATATTACGCATTATATCTTGTGGGAAACGTGTAAATCTGAGCACATTTCAAGAATTGCTCAATGAAACTCTTGAAATGTACTTGGATTTATATCCTTGGTATTACATGCCCAGTACAGTCCATAAAATTCTTATACATGGGTGCCTCGTTGTGAACAGCTTTGAAATACCAATGGGGCTTTTGTCAGAGGAAGCTATTGAGAGTAAGCATAAGGAAATTCGAAAATTGCGCCTTACTAATACTAGAAAAATATCCCGAACAGCCACTAATTATGATTTAATGTCAAATTTGTTATTATCCTCTGAACCGCTTTTAACAAGCAAAAGGCGTTCTTTTAAATGTCGGTCATCTATAGATATAAGAGATTACATTAGGGGTATTCTCGATGTCTTGCATAGCCCTGACATCGTGCACGAAATGCATAATTGACATGGCCATGCATTTCGAGCAACGACACAACAACAAAATACAAGCAAAAACAGTTTGCATTTTTTGCATGTCATGCTACGCAAAAACCCTTGTTTTGTGTGCGACATCGCGATTGTGCGACAGCCATTTAATTTTCTTCGTGTGCGCAAGCGTATTTTCTTTATATTTGGTTTTATTTCAACCTTTTTATATAATTTGCATATATGTCTTGCTTGCAGGTAGAAATGGATCAACCGAAAACCAAATTAAAAAGAAATGGAGAAAGTTTGCGGCATTTTTGCAATATTTGCAATATGTGCTTTTTTGTGCGTTCTCGATGTGTAGCATTTTCCAGTCTTGCACGGTTGCATTTTTACGAATTCTTCCTCCGTGCAAGACATCGAGAATACCCCTATTGTACCAGAAGAAGACGATATAAGTCATTGTAGTGATTCGAGTGATGATGATGAACTAATGTAGTACTTAAATGTATATAAATACTGTTTGATTGTAATTTATAGATTAAATGCTGAAGTTTTCGAAGTCCGATTGAGTTAATTTAAAAAAAAAAAAACTATTTTGTGGTACTAATGGTGAGTACAAAATATAATTAAAAAATCTCTTTTAGTTTTAGAGTTATTTCAAATTTAAATATTTTTCTATGGGAGGTGGGCGTGGCCGTGTTCCGATCTTGAACATTTTCGGTTCTCATTAACATTTTGTCTTTAAAATCATTTGCAGAAATTTTCGTCTCCTTCTATTTTTGGCTACAGTACTGGATCGCCATGTTTTTAACGCATTGTGTCCGGCTGGCACCACAAATGCATGTAAATATTTGTGGAAAATAAACTTAGGAGCGAGTTGAAGAAGGGCCAACAGGAGAAACCATCGAAAACTTAAAAAAATGGGAAAATATACATATGTACCGATTAATTCATTTGAGGCTTGTACGAACTTTTAAAGTAGGCGTGGCAAACTGCCCATTTTTGGCAGAATTGTAGACTATATCCTAATGATAATTTGTATAAAATTTCATCTCCCTAGTGTTAACAGCGGCCAAGTTATCGAATACAAAATATTTTCTCAATATGGGGGATGGGCGTGGCAGTGGTCCGATTTTCACAAATTTTCATATTTTTCTTAATTGGGCTAAAAAATGGGCGGGTGCCAAATTTCGTGAAAATTAAACCACGTTTACTATTTTTGGCCACGCGATATATGGGGACGCCCCACTGTGCGACGTGACGTTTTAATGCGGTGCACAGCGTTCGAGTGCTGCACAAATACTCAATGTCCTCGGTGCACTTGTACTCGACTTTTCCGCATTGGCGATTGGCTTTGTGCTTAGAACGGCATCGCCTGCAGCCAACAGCGTCCACTGCGTCGCTGTGCTACGCTTCGCTGAACGCTAATGTGCGGTTAAACGTCGGCAAAGGAGCACAGCAGCAACAGCGATCAGCTGCAGCCACAGTCGCAGCGAAGCAATGCGACGTTGGCCATTGTGCGCTGTTTAGTAAATTGAAATTGAAAGCGTAAGCTTGGCTTAGCAGCATTTGAAAATAAATCGCACTTAATTTGGCGCCTCAACGCTTAAATGCGTTCGCAATAAAACTAAATAGTCGCCGCGGCCATTTGTACTCGCTGCCGCTGTGCCTTGTGCCAATATTTAAACGTTGTCCTGCGGCACTTCACGCGCAACGCGTTTTAAAATCTGTGCAATCGTTTGTAAAAGAGCGCAAATTAAACACAATCGACCGTCTGACTGACTGGCTGGCTGCCTGCCTTCGGCGACTTTCAACCAAATACTTATTCATTCATTCATTGTTTTTGTATGGTTTTTCGGCCATTGTTTAATTTGCTATTGTTTTTTTGTTATTGTTATTGTTATGGTTGTTGTTTGTTCGGTGTTTTCAATTTTTGGATGCTTTATTTTTAAGCAATTTTATTTATTGTTTTGCAAAAACAAAACGGGACAAGTTGTTGTTGTTATATTGATTTTTTTTTTTTTTCATTTGAAACTGTACAAGGGAATCATCAGAATTTTGATTCTCCGTGGCTTTAATGTCTCTTGACTGTATAAAGATTTTGTATTGGTGAACTTTTGACTCTAATATGCAAATTTTTCAAGATTTCACAATATTTTTGTACACTTGCCGAACAATACATATTTGGAACTTTAAGTGCAGATGTGGAAAATATAGAAAATATTTCAACAGATAGATGATGAATAATCTCTTGCCGGAAAAAATAGATTTTATTTGAGGTTAGTTTATGGGTTTTCAGTGAAAGATTAACCTTCATGGGGGATTTCGAATCGAACGCAAAATCAGTTGTGACAATTGTAAGAAATATTTCATCAGAAACGTGGTAACTCAGATTTTTTAAGTTTTTCTCTGCTTCCGATCTGTTGGCAAATCTGTTGCCAGAAAAAAAAGATTTTATTCAAAGCTTATTTATAGGTTTTCATCTTACATGGATCATCTTTGTTTATCTATGATTTTGTATGTCTCTGGACTGTACGAAATACTTTGGATCTGTGTACTTTGGACTCTAATATGCAAAGTTTTCGACATTGTCAATTATTTTTGTACATTTACTGAATATTATTAGAAATTTTAAGGACATATGTGGAAAATATAGAAAACGTTTCCACTGAGAGATGCTGAATAGTTTTTCGCTGTTGTTATTTGTGCGTATGCTGCTGTGGACAATGGATTTTATTCGAGGCTTGATTTTAAGATTTCAGTGATTCAAAGATCAATTTACATTTACAGTGCCCAGGGCTAGGATAAGGAAGGGAAGGGCAAAGTGCTCTCAAGCCAATTTCAATTGTGATATATTTGTATTATTAGTAGTAATAAAAGTAATAATTCTCCAGAATTTTAGTTCTTAATAGTTAATTCCCGATCGGGAGAATTAATGCAATAAACAAAAACAAAAATTAATAACTTTAACAATAACATAGTTGTGCGATTTGAATGGAATTATGACATGTTATAGATAACCCTTGGACGCATTAGCAGTCTAAATAAATATAATCTAACATTTTTGTTTTTTCAAATATTTTTTATACAGTTAGAATCTTGGTAAAATCACCAAATTTGTTAATATATTTCTCGTATAGTGTTTTACAATATATATTTGTATCGTATTTTTTTTCACCTGCGTCACACTTAATTGAAATAAAGTATAATTTTTGTATATAATTTTCGATACATACCTAGTATTGTTTAGGTTATGTTTGCCGTAGATTCATCAACATTTTTTTATAACTATAGTTTTTAAAATTATGTGTTTTTTCCAGATTTTGTATTTAACTGCATGTCACCTCCAAAAAATAAAATATAAATTGTCATTTTTTTAGATTTGATTTGTCGTTCAGGGACCAAACTTCTTCCGTGACGTTCTGACATTGTTTTTACTTAACAAGTTGTGTTTTCTGATTTTTTTTAACCTGCGTGATATCAACCTTTAAAACAACCATTTAGTGAATTTTTTTTTATTTTTTTAAGGTATAATTTTAAAAAATATGTAAATTTACCTTACAAATATAAATTTACGATGAAATTTTCTTTTAGGTTAAAATAACCTAAAAATATAAATTTAAATTCAATTGTTTATATTGTTTTTAACCTAAAAAATATAAAATTAAATTAATTTTTTAGGTCATGTTAAAAAATATTAATATGCATTTAAAATATAAACTTACATTTAAATTTTTTAGGTTATGTTTATACCAATTGTATCGCGAACATAACCTAAAGAAATATAAATTTGAATTAAATTTTTTATATTGTTTTAACCTAAAAAAAATATAAATTAAAATTTTTTTTTTAGGTTATGTCTAAAATAATATAAAAATACATTTAAAATATGGATTTACATTTAAAATTTTTGTTGTTATGTTCGCCGAACAATCTTAAAAATTGTTCTACGATTTTTCTATGTGGTTAACAATATGGTTTATAACCATTGTATCGCGAACTTAACCTAAAAAAATAAATTTAAATAAATTTTTTTTTTTTAAATTTTTTTAACCTAACAAATATCATTTTAAATACATTTTTTTAGGTTATGTCAAAAATAATTAAAATTTACATTTAAAATATGGACTTACATTTAAAGTTTTTTAGGTTATGTACAGTCGTACAGACAGTCGTTAAAATTTGTCTATGATTTTACAATATTTTCACCAAATTGTTTTTATTTACTATATCAGAAACATAACCTAAAAAATTTAAAAAAATCCGCGAAATGACAATTTACCAGGTTGGATTTCGTATCCAGCATAAAAAAGTATATTTGCTTCAGACATTCATGCATAAACTTTCGAGAGCCATATTGCTTTCTAGAGGATCCCACAGTGAATTCATGTGTGAACTTAATAAGGCAAAGATAGCAAAAAATTTTAGTATAAAACAAGGTGAATACAATCAGAGACTTGGCTTTTATGTTATATCCCATTTCATTCGAATTTCACTAAGCTTTGCTCACTGAACTTGTCACTAACTTCACTAAACTTCTCTTTTGCTTCACTCCTCCTTCACTACTCCAATCTTTCTCAACCAACTCCCTCAACCTACTTTCTCTGCATGTCCAGGATTCGTTATACCACATTTATTCGTATACCACAATAATCCAATTAAAACTTTAATGTAATTAACTCCATTCGTCTGACAGGCTTTATTCAATTTTCATGCATTTTCCATAATGAAATTAAGTATAAAATGCTTCAACCGGCTTATGGCAGCTTTTAATGTGATTATTATTATAATAAATATTGTTGTTGTTAAGCAATTCAAATCAATTTCCTAGCCAAAATATGTGCACGAATAATTCATATAAATCTAACACACTTGCTGCAAACAAAGTGGTGTTATAAAATATATATAAACCGATATTTTAGACATTTCCATTCACGTTTCACAATTATTCGTGCAACTAAGTAATAAAATCAACATCAGTAAGTGCTATAATGATTTTATAAATTCTTGTCAACATGTTGCTGCAACGGCAACTGCGACATGAAAAGCTGCAAAAAAAACATAAACAATCTCTTATTATCCTGTTACAGGATTCGCCGAACAGATCGAAGTTGAACCTTTATATACCTATTACAAATTTTAGCGTCTTTTGTCTAACCACCATTTCGAACCATCCCACACTTAGAGATTCAAAAAGAAAACAATTCAAATTGAAAGTTTTCTTTAACCAGTCCGAGCTAGGAATCGAACCTAAGACCTCTGGTATTAAAAACCCGCTGAACTATCGAGGCGGTTTCGATTATTTCGTGCATTAAATTTTTACCATTTTTAGTTTTACCATTTCGTATGTTTTGCCAAAGTTTTTATGATAATTGACACTGTGCGCCGCACACAAGTTCTCACACACTCTGACACTCACTTTCACACACACACACAATCTCTCACACTCTTTCTCTTCCACACACAAACATCCAATAGTAACAACAAAATTCAAACCACGGTCACGATTGTCCAACAATGACAACCGGCAGCCAAAAATCCAAGCAAACAATAATGAAAACAACAACAAAAGCACAACACATTTATGCAACACTGTGAAAAGGCCAAATACTCAGATTTCACATTTGAGGCATTCCACGCGAAGCGGACAGGTAAAAAAACTCGATGTTTCCGATTTCAATAATATTTGAGTATGTTCTACCTATACGTATTATTGATACGTATACCAAATACTTTTGTGATATAATGACTAGTTAAAGAGTTATGGGACTTTGAAGTTTTCGACAGCCGGTTGGCATGCAGTAATTCAAAGCCGATTATGGAGTCATAAAATTATATATTAAAATAATTAAACCACTGGATTTCTTACTTCATTTACTGAGCTTTTTAATGGTCTTGTTGGAAAAGAAAAAAAATTTTTTTTTCGTAAAAAAAAAAACCAATTAATTTTTTTTCCTTGATTTTCACTAAGTTGGACCATTTTGTTTTTTTTTTATTTTTTTTATATATATTGCTAATATTGTATAGAACATTGGTGCCAACTTTTATAATGGGCATGGAAGTGGATTAGGAGCTAGACTGAAAATACTGCCGAAGGGTGGCGTATTTTGGTACGGTCAGGTGTACAAAACTTGAGAAATTCTGTGTATAATGTATAATTCATGTGTATTCCAAACTTCAATTTTGGATATCTCAAAGACGAAAAATGACTTTTGAGCAAACTAAGGCGCATTTGAAAGGGAAAGGCTTGTACTTTAAGATGCCAGTCGTTATTTTACAAAAATTTAATAAAATAGCTATGCTACATAGCCTCAAATATAGGCAAAACCCGCAATTTTCGCACTTTTAGGTTAGGATATCTCGAAAACCTGACGTGATGGAGCAATTCTGAGATTCTTGTTCAGCGCACCAAAAACCTTCGGAAAAGTATACTCTGGTTTCTGGTTCTGAAATTTGTTCGAATTTTGTCGGCCTGTGTTATCAAAAAAATGAGTTTATTTGAATTTAATACCTATTAAGTACCAACATACGCCACCCTTCGGCAGTATTTTCAGTCTAGCTCCTAATCCACTTCCATGCCCATTATAAAAGTTGGCACCAATGTTCTATACAATATTAGCAATATATATAAAAAAAATAAAAAAAAACAAAATGGTCCAACTTAGTGAAAATCAAGGAAAAAAAATTAATTGGTTTTTTTTTTTACGAAAAAAAAATTTTTTTTCTTTTCCAACAAGACCATTAAAAAGCTCAGTAAATGAAGTAAGAAATCCAGTGGTTTAATTATTTTAATATATAATTTTATGACTCCATAATCGGCTTTGAATTACTGCATGCCAACCGGCTGTCGAAAACTTCAAAGTCCCATAACTCTTTAACTAGTCATTATATCACAAAAGTATTTGGTATACGTATTAATAATACGTATAGGCAGAACGTACTCAAATATTATTGAAATCGGAAACATCGAGTTTTTTTACCTGTCCGCTTCGCGTGGAATGCCTCATTTTATTGTTGTGTACTCAATGTGTGCGTGTGTGTGTGTGTGTGTATTTATGTAGCTGTATTTATTGTATAAATTGTGGCAGGGATCGGAATATAAGTTCAGGCAATAACCGCAGCATACATATGTGCGCACTAATACATGCACAGTGTGTGTCCAGCAACGCGGTCTGTGTGAGTGAGGGATTCGGGCAAAAACTGCAAAGACAGCGATTGAATTTTTTTACGCAAGGATACCAACAACATTTGAGCTCAGTGTATGATTGCTGGTTTTTGATTTTCTTTTTAATTGTTATTTAATAGTTTTTTCTGCTGCTTTTTTTAATAAAACTTCAGCGCAATCAATAGCAGTACGTGAAAAAATTATAAATGTTGCATAACTTGAAAGCCGATAAAGCAAACATTGTGTATCAAGTTGAGTAATGAAAAACTGTATATTCGAAATTTTTGCTATGAGCTCAAAATCTGATTTTCCGACAAAAAAATTGTTTTTTAGTGCTGTGATAATATTTTTTCCTACAACTTAATTTCTTCCAGTTCATGAAATCCAACTAGAATGGTTCGGAACTAGTTTCGTGAAACCTATCTGGTCTCAGTATTATTTCTAAGCAAATTCGTCCAGTTTATGAAACCTGACTATCTGTTCTCAGTAATGTTTCTAAACGAATTTCTTTCAGTTCATGAAACCTAACTATCTGATGTCACTAATGGTTCTAAGCAAGTTCCATTCAATTCATGAGACATATCTGATCTCAGTAATGTAATGTCTCAGTAATGTTTCGAAAACATATCTGGTCTCAGTAATGTTTCGAAGCGAGTTTCTTCCAGTTCACGAAATTAAACTATCGAGTCTCATTCCAGTTCATCAAACCTAACTCCCTGGTCTCAGTAATGGTTCGAAGTGAGTTGCATTCAATTCGCGAAACATATCTGGTCTCAGTAATGTTTCGAAGCGAGTTTCTTCCAGTTCATGAAATGGAACTATCGAATCTCAATCCTGTTTCCAAGCGAGTTTCTTCCAGTTCATCAAAACTAACTCTCTGGTCTCAGTAATGGTCCGAAGTGAGTTGCATTCAATTTATGAGACATATCTGGTATCAGTAATGTTTCGAAGCGAGTTTCTTCTAGTTCATGAAATGAAACTATTGAGTCTCATTCCAGTTCATCAAACCTAACTCCCTGGTCTCAGTAATGGTTCGAAGTGAGTTGCATTCAATTCGCGAAACATATCTGGTCTCAGTAATGTTTCGAAGCGAGTTTCTTCCAGTTCATGAAATGGAACTATCGAATCTCAATCCTGTTTCCAAGCGAGTTTCTTCCAGTTCATCAAACCTAACTCTCTGGTCTCAGTAATGGTTCGAAGTGAGTTGCATTCAATTCGCGAAACATATCTGGTCTCAGTAATGTTTCGAAGCGAATTCCTTCCAGTTCATGAAACCCAACTATCTGGTCTCAGTAATGATTCCAAGCAAGTTTCTGTCACTTCGTGAAGCTCATGAAACCTAACATTCGGTCTGCCCTGTTTTCTTGATCCAGAGTGTTGTGTGTCAATGACCAACCAGTTCCCCCATTAGTCCCCTCCTACCAATCTTTCCACTTCTTTTTATTTCCCTTACGACAGTAAACTTCCAAACTATCAAAATTTATAGACAATTTTGGACAAACATCCAGCAATTCTGATTTTTTTTCTAAAAACTCAACCCATAATTCTGTTATGTCTTTGTTTTGTTTGAGCCAAAGACCTCGATCGTCCCCCTAAAAAATCCCCTTTTCCGCAAATCCTGCACTTTTGGCTACTTGCATGCTTGTGCAATAAAACCGCACAACACAAAACAATGACAGCTGTAACAACTACAAACTATAGCAACAACAACAACTGAATAAACCATACAGTTTGCCAGCAATAAGGCCAATCGAATGTCAGTCTAGTTCAGTGCATATTAGCAGCGACAATTAACCGCACAGCCATGGACAGCCAACATGACCAGAATGACGCAATAAATGCGCAAAAATTGTGCTTACAGTTGAGCTCCTGAATCGAGTATAGTGTACTATATATTATTAAAAATATGGTGACAAGCTTTTGCAGCTTGGACACAGCACTTTTATGTGGTCTGTCAGCAACCGTAAAGTGTTGTTGCAGTCGCTCTGAGCAAATATTTTAGCAGCTAAGGTTTAACCAATTTGCTGACTCGAAGCTTTCCATGGAAACGGTGAACGTTGATTTGCTGCTTGCAGTGCTTTTTCGTATGTTTTATGAAAATTGCTCAACTCCATAAAAAAAAAACAACAAAACTGAATAAAAACATTGCTTGACAATTTACTAAAACTTTTCAACATATTCTTAATTGGTTATGTGTAACCAATGTACAACCAACATGTGTGTGTTTGTGTTCACTCAACTGATTTCTGTTCGTTTATTCGCTTCTCGTGTCAGATTAAAATTACATTCACCATTCGACCAATACACATTTTGCATTTGCATTGTAATTGTAAAGTAATTTGTGCGCACTCAAAATCAAACAACGTTTTACATTTTCATACTTAAATGGGTCACAACTAATTAAAAACAGTGGCATCAGTTTGATGCATTAATACTGACACAAACGAAACCACTGCTGTTGGCTGAAAAGTTTCAGTGCACAATCGAATTATGTAAATTAACTTGATGCAGAAAATAAGGAAATAAATTGAAATAATGTTAAAAGGATTTTGGTGAAAGAGTAAAAGTTACTTAAATATTATAGAAATTTTTCAACACTAAATTTGCCAGAATTGATTGAGTGAAATAGCCAAATTGCATGCTTGTGGTGAATATTAGAGTCCAAAACATGAGTCGAGTCAAGTATGAGTCAAATGCTTGAGTCAATTATATGAGTCAAATATTTGAGTTATTCAACTCAGAGTTATTTAACTATAATTTAAGTTATTCAACCAAGACTTATTTAACTATAAATTAAATATTTTAGTTAACTATCAGTTAGTTGAGTCAAATATCTAAGTGTAAAATCTGAGTAAAGCAACTGAGTCAAATATTTGAGTTATTCAACTCATAGTTATTTAACTATAAGTTAAATATTTTAGTTAAATAACTGAGTCAAATAGTTGATTCAAATATCTGAGTGAAATATCTGAGTCAAGCAACTGAGTCTAATTTTTTAGTTATTTAACCAAGAGTTATTTAACTATAAGTTAAATATTTGAGTTAACTAACTGAGTCAAACAGTGGAGTCAAATATCTGAGTAAAGCAACTGGTTAACATGTCTGAGTTGAATACTTGAAACGATTACTTAACCCTCTAGTTCCCAAGAAGGCCTGTAGACATCCTTAGCTTAAAAAAATTCTGTAAATTACACCTTATGATTTTTCTTGCTGATTTTACACGTATGGAAAGGGGAATCTTCACTTTACAAAATAAATGTAGTCAGTTAACGCTGCCACATGCACAACGGCAGTAATTGTAAGACAAAGTTGAAGTTTCGTGAAAAAGTGAGCAAATAATTATTTTTGAAATTGTGTGAGAAACAAAAATTATTTTAAATAAATTGTGAGCCTCAATAAAACTAAACAAATTATTGAGGAGTAGCTGTTAATGTGTTCTTCGAGAAAATAAAAAAAAATTATGAAAAAAAGTTGTTACACTCCTCCTACCTAACCCGAACCCTAGAGTGTCTGTAGGCCTGCTTGGGATGCAAAGCGTAAATAAATTACGGTCATTGATGATATTGCCAGTCAATTATTATTAATTATTAATTATTCATTGATGATATTTTTTCGCTATTTAAGCATTCTTTTTCTATTTGAACCGAAATTTTGATACACCGCAATGTAAGAGAGATCATGTCACTGCAAAAATTTATACTAAGGCGTAGTCCGTGGGGGTAGATGGGAGAACTAGTCTCCCCTAGTCCTTTATTTCATGGAGTAGATTTATCGAAATCTGTGTGAAAAGATAACAAGGCATTAAAAAATAATAAGAACCGCCATATATATATACCTATACCGATTTTTTTAGTTTTCCTAGTTTATACACCCCCCAAAAGCAGTGTATAAGCTACCCCACGACACATTACCCCTCGCCTTAGCAGTACCCCTTATTATTTATTGTCTATTACGCATATGAACTGAAACTGTTACCCGTTATTTATGTTTACGTATACTAAAAAAAAAATTAAAATTAATTTAAAAAATAAATTTTCATATGGGATTTTTTTTTGGCTTGTTTCCCAAGCAGGCCTCTAGGCCTTCTACTTTCTACACTCTCTATCAAGCCTCCTATTGACATTAAATTTTTTTCCCCGAACAAACATTGCTTCTCCACCACAAAACTATCACTGGTAATTTTTTCAACAAGATTAAAAACTTGGGTACTAGAGGGTTAAGCCAACTAACTGAGCTAAATAACAGCATCAAACAACTGGGCCAAACATCTGCTTGAAATAGCTGAATCAAATATTTAATTCAAATACTTGAAGCAATTATTTTAGTACCTCAATCAACGTAAATACTTGAGCCCATAACTTATGTGAAATGCCCATGTCAAACACTAAAGTCAAATATTTGAATCAAATCTTCATGCACACCACACACTAACTGAATCCTTTCACCTTAAAGTCCCTTTAAAGCCCATTGATGTTCAAGTCAAATCGTTGTAAGGAAAAATCATTGCATTGAGCTTTTAAGCTTTCAGTTTAAATAAAGTCAAAACCAAACATCTAATCACACCAACTTTCACAGCAAATAGTCTGTGTCCAGATGCTTATTTGTCAATGCTCAGACGAGACAAAATACGACCAAATGCAACCGAAATAAGCTAATCAGTAAAATTGCGCTTCAAAGGAGTCAACAAAAAAATGCGCCAATAAAGCAATAGTCGGCGCTATTTAGGTTCAATTGAACATCCAATCAGTGTGGCAACACACACAACTCGGTCCAATGGCTATGGCTGTCGCTCTCAAGCGGCTTCAGCTGCTGTCATGCGACTTTTTTTTTGTTAGGTAACGAATGCTGTCTTCTAAAGTCTGCTTATGTCGATTTCCAGCTGCCGGTTTCAGTTAGTTCTGTTTTTTTTTTCTTTCTTTAGTTGCCTCTTTCGTTTTCATGTTGGCAACTCTGTCTTTCTATTTAATGTTCGGCAAAATGTGGTTTTCTATTTTTTCTATTTTTGCTGTCGTTTAATTTTAACTGTAGCTTTAGTTTGACAATCCAACTGACAGTTTGGCTCAATGTTCCAAACACAATTTCAAGTTGCTGCGAGGCACTTTTCGAGACTAGTAATTTTGATCAAAGGTATTTTATTTGTGGTGCTACCTACTTTTCTGGCGTTAGTTGGGAATAGAAGAGCTGTAACTGACTAAACAAGAAATATTTGGAAATCACATAGAACTTGACATTAGATGTTAATTTGTTTAAGTTGAGTAGTTAGTAGTTAGCAGTTAGTAGTTAGTAGTTACAAGTTAGTTAGTGGTTACAAGTTAGTAGTTAGTAGTTAATAGTTAATAGTTAGTAGTTAGTAGTTAATAGTCAGTCACTGACTAACACTCAACCTAAACGGTCGACCTCCTGCCAAACTAATAGCTCGCAAAATACAAAAACCGGCAAACAAAATAACCTTCCACCAACCTTTGATTCAATTACACATTGAAAAAAATAAAAAAACTCAAGCACAAAAAGTACACTCACCAAAAAACGCAACAACAAATTCACTATGAACGAACCACCTGATGTCAGAAGCGGAAAACAAAAACCGCCTGATCCGTGCTTTGAAACGGACAATACTAAACTTCTAAACAACAAAAGTCACGGTCCCAAGCATCTTATAGTGAGAAGAATTAGCAGTGAAGAAACTCTTACTCCAGTCTCTCCTTTTCTTATCAAAAGAGTGATAGACTGCGTCTGCGGTGAAATTGAAACATGTGAGAAAACAAGAAGTGGTATCCTACTCTTAAAAACAAAAACACTAGCACAAGCAATTAAGCTTATTAAACTTACCTCATTTTCACCGACAATCAAAGTGGAAGTAAAAGAAAACACATCTCTTAATTATACCAAAGGCGTCATATACAACAATGACTTAAGAGATGTAAGTGAAGAAGAGATTCTTACCGAACTCAAAATGCAAAATGTAGTTGAAGTGAAAAAAATTCTCAAAAAACAAAACAATAATTTAGTAGAAACTGGCCTAATAGTTCTCACTTTTTCCGCGCTTAAACTACCAGAATCGATCTTTGTCGGGTACCAAAAAACCTATCTACGACCATACATACCCCTTCCGTTACGCTGCAAAAACTGTCACAGATTTGGACACCCGAAAAAATACTGCAAAAACAACAAGCTATGCCCTAACTGCGGAGCTCTCGCCCACGTCAACGAAGAGCTCCAAGAGCCATGCCTAAGAGATCCAGCATGTAACAATTGCATATCAACAAATAACAAAGAATACTCACACTCAACGTACAATAAACTCTGCCCCATCTTCATTATGCAAAAAGAAATGCAAGCCATCAAAACTCTCCAAAAAGTTAACAACAAAAAAGCTGCACAAATCTACAAAGAGCGACATCCAGATAAAGCGTACAACAATACTCTGAGAACCCAAGTCACGTACAACGCAACCGAAGACATCGAGCCAGCATCCCAACAAAAACAACAACAAAGTCACATGCATAATTCACCACAGAAAGGAGACGAAAAAACTTTACAAACAACCAACAATCAAAACGCAACGACAAAAAAACAAGGTCAAACTACTCAATCCAACGAAACCGAAACCAACAACAAACTGGACACAAAAATCAAAATCTTTCCAAAAAGCACATCCAACCGCCTAAAGAGACAACTTAAAGCAAAAGCAACAAATCCAAGCAAACAACCACCCCAAAGACACAACAACAATCTAAGTGATTCGGACGATACTAATACTTCTCTAATGGAAGAGTAACACAATTAACTAATCAACTAACATTCTACACTTCTAGCCAATACATAAAAAAATATACGTTTAGAACATTAACCTATTTACTATCGATTTTTATCTTGAACTTATCACTTAATACTAAATCTAGCATAGCATAATGACAGCATCACTAAAAATTATCCAGTGGAATATTAAAGGCTACAAAAACAATTACAAAGAACTAGAAATACTATTAAAAAAACACAACCCCCAAATTATTACTCTACAAGAGACCCACTTGGAAAACGACCAAATAGTAACTACTCCCATTAACTACAAAATATACATATCTCCAAACCCACAAAATTCATTTGGTGGCGCAGCCATACTTATACACAACTCAATACAACACATGACAACAAACTTCCCTACTAACAACTTCGACATAGTAAATATTTTCATCGTATCAAAACAAAAGTTTCTCCTTAGTTCAATATATATACCACCTAGAAAATCATTCAATCTTAAAGACCTTCATGATCTCTTCGACAACACCCAATTACCGCACTTGATCACAGGCGACTTCAATAGCTGGCACACCAGCTGGGGTTCCAGCCATAACAACACTAGAGGCAATAAAATCAATAAATTTGCAACACAATCGGGTCTTACACTCCTTAATAATGGTTCTCCTACACATTTCTCAACGCTAAACACTCTAACCCATATAGATCTTTCATTTGCTAGCCCCATCCTAGCAATAGAAACCAACTGGGAGCTAGAATCCGACTTATGCGGCAGCGACCACTTTCCCATCCTGATATCTCTCTTCCCAAATCCCTCAACCAATTTAAATAAAAGTAGACCCAAATTCAATCTAGATAAAGCAAACTGGGACAAATTTAACATGCTGGCTAGTCAATTATGCACAAGAAGAGCGATAAGCGCAAACATAAACAAAGAAACTGCAAATATACAAAAAATAATAATTCAAAGCGCAAACGAATCCATTCCCCAATCAAAATACAAAAAAAGAACAACGGTCCCCTGGTGGAACACAAAGCTAGAAGAATTAAAAAAAGAAAGGAACAAACTCCGGAACAACCTAAATAGAAACATATCCTTAGAAAACATTATTAAATTTAAAAAAGCCAACGCATCTTTCAAACGGGAAATAAAAATATCAAAATCATCTTCAATGCACAACTTCACTTCAAACATTAATCCTTCAACTCCACCGGGAAAAGTATGGTCTACAATACGCACTTTCTGCGGACTCAAACCCTATACCCCCATCCATTCAATTAGTTTACCCCCACCAAACCAAAATTCGATCACAGACAAATCCACAATAGCCAATAAATTTGCCGAAACCTGGTCCAAAGAAGCACAGGATAACTCTTTCTCACCTACATTCCTTCTTCACAAACGAAACTCTCTATCCAGAAGCACCCCCTCCAATCCCAGTAAATCAGCTTTACTAATCGAAAAAAAAATCAACTTAATTGAACTAAATATGGCACTAAACCAACTAAAAGGCAAAACCCCGGGGATAGATCGAATATCTTACCCAATGATTAAACACCTACCCTACACAGTAAAATGTCGACTTACCGACTTATACAACAAAATTTTTAGTGGATTCATTCCTCAAATATATAAAAACAGCCTCGTAATCCCCATACCAAAACCAAAATCCGACAAAACCATGCTAACATCCTACCGCCCAATCTCATTAAATCCTTGCTGCTCTAAAATACTCGACAAAATTATTGCGAACAGGCTTTGGTGGTTTGTTTCAAACAACAAACTACTCAATAGCCACCAAATGGGTTTTAAAAGAGGGAAATCAGCGTCTGATTTTCTAGTCTACCTAGATCATCAGATCGCGCATTCCCTATTTTACAAAAATCACGTCTCCCTCATCTCGCTCGATTTCGCAAAAGCGTTCGACAAAATCGGAGTACATACCATTTTAGACCAACTCGACTCTTGGAAAATCGGCCCTAATATCTACAATTATATAAAAAATTACATGACGAACAGAAACATTAAAGTGAAAATTGATTCACAATTCTCGCAAAACTTCCCTCTCCAAAATGGTATCCCACAAGGCTCACCCCTTTCTGTAATCCTATTCCTAATAGCATACAACAAACTGAGCAACGTCCTATCACTCCACAAAGAAATTGACTTTCTCGCATATGCGGATGACTTTCTACTAATAAAAAAACTAAACAAAAACAAAAATACGTATTACAATTTAAACCCCATCTACAACAAAATTTCAAACTGGTGTGCATATTCTGGAGCCGTACTATCCCTACTCACTAAATGCAAACATATCCACATCTGCAGAAAACACAATTGCTCTTCAACCATCACATGCAACCATATAAATATAAACAATGTTGACAATTTAAAGATACTAGGCATAACACTCAACAAAAGATACCGTTGGGACACCCATATTAACCAACTGATAGACTCACTAAACAAACCTCTTAATATAATTAAATGCCTTTCTAACAAAAAATTCAATTGTAACACAACATCACTAATCTCAGCTACAAAATCATTACTAATATCTAAAATAAATTATGGCCTGTACTTATTTGGCTACGCACCTAAATCAGTTACAAATAAATTAAACACCACTATTAACTCCGCTGCAAGAATCGCACTAGGTGCATTCAGAACTACCCCTCTAAACAACCTCCACTACGAAGCAAAAATTACCCCCATACCCTTCACTCGAGATCTAATCACCTCCAAACTTGTCAAATCAATTACAATCAATGACCATTCCCCCCTCCCAACCTTATGCTCCCAAATCCTCAAATCCAAAAGACACCAACGAGTACCATCCACAATAAACAAAGTAATCAAAAACGCTCACGACTTTGAGATACCCATAATAACAAAAGTAAACAAGAAGTCCCTATCTCCCAGTTGGCAACTCCCACAATACACAATCAACACCTCCCTTCGACGCTTTAAAAAAAACAATACAACAAACGAAACCTACATTCAAAATTTCCTTAAAATAAAAGAAGACCTACATACCTTTAAATTTATATACACAGATGGATCAAAACAGAATGACTTTACAAGCTATAGCATAGTAGAAGAAGACAAAACAATCAAAATAGCACACTTACCACAATACAGCACAAATTTTGGAGCTGAACTAATAGCCATTCACGACGCAACCAAATACGCAGGCACAAAACACAAAAAAATTGCAATCTGCACAGATTCTCTTTCATCACTTGACGCGATTACTAACCCAACAAACAACAATTATTACATTGACGAAATAAGAAACTACCTAATAAACCATAAATCCACTATCAGACTTATTTGGATTCCCGGACATGTCAACATAAAAGGCAACGAACTAGCCGACATAACGGCGAAAAATGCAATGTATGCACCACTGACAATAACTCAAAATATTCTAACATCAGACATTCTAAAACTCATAAAAAGCACATACAAGAAAAAAGAAAGAGACCAGTTTCTTGCAACAAATGACTGGTACAAAAAAATTAACAAATCAAGAACACCCATATACGAAATTTTTAAAACCAATACCAACGTAAACAGACAAGATTTAATAAAAATTGTACGACTCAGACTTGGACATACAATGTTAACCAATAAATATCTCATTAACAAAGAAAACAACATATGCAAATTTTGCAACCTACCCAACATAAACGTCGAACATATCTTAGACAATTGCTCCTACTTCAACGCCCATAGAAAATCACTACCAAACAACAAACCTACGACATTACTTGCTAACCCCACTGATGAAAATTTAAGGATGCTAATAAGTTATACCAAATACTGTAATATTTACAACGAAATCTAATTTGTAAAATAGCTTAAGTAAACTAACTTATTAGCTTAAGACCATAGATGTCATAGCTATAATTTTACATATTGTTTTAAAAAAAAGATAAATTTTTTAAAACAATTCTAAAAATAAATAAATAAATAAATAGTTAATAGTTAGTAGTTAGTAGTTAGTAGTTAATAGTTAGAAGTTAGTAGTTAGTAGTTAGTAGTTAGTAGTTAGTAGTTAGTAGTTAGTAGTTAATAGTTAGTAGTTAGAAGTTAGTAGTTAGTAGTTAGTAGTTAGTAGTTAGTAGTTAGTAGTTAGTAGTTAGTAGTTAGTAGTTAGTAGTTAGTAGTTAGTAGTTAGTAGTTAGTAGTTAGTAGTTAGTAGTTAGTAGTTAGTAGTTAGTAGTTAGTAGTTAGTAGTTAGTAGTTAGTAGTTAGTAGTTAGTAGTTAGTAGTTAGTAGTTAGTAGTTAGTAGTTAGTAGTTAGTAGTTAGTAGTTAGTAGTTAGTAGTTAGTAGTTAGTAGTTAGTAGTTAGTAGTTAGTAGTTAGTAGTTAGTAGTTAGTAGTTAGTAGTTAGTAGTTAGTAGTTAGTAGTTAGTAGTTAGTAGTTAGTAGTTAGTAGTTAGTAGTTAGTAGTTAGTAGTTAGTAGTTAGTAGTTAGTAGTTAGTAGTTAGTAGTTAGTAGTTAGTAGTTAGTAGTTAGTAGTTAGTAGTTAGTAGTTAGTAGTTAGTAGTTAGTAGTTAGTAGTTAGTAGTTAGTAGTTAGTAGTTAGTAGTTAGTAGTTAGTAGTTAGTAGTTAGTAGTTAGTAGTTAGTAGTTAGTAGTTAGTAGTTAGTAGTTAGTAGTTAGTAGTTAGTAGTTAGTAGTTAGTAGTTAGTAGCTAGTAGTTAGTAGTTAGTAGTTAGTAGTTAGTAGTTAGTAGTTAGTAGTTAGTAGTTAGTAGTTAGTAGTTAGTAGTTAGTAGTTAGTAGTTAGTAGTTAGTAGTTAGTAGTTAGTAGTTAGTAGTTAGTAGTTAGTAGTTAGTAGTTAGTAGTTAGTAGTTAGTAGTTAGTAGTTAGTAGTTAGTAGTTAGTAGTTAGTAGTTAGTAGTTAGTAGTTAGTAGTTAGTAGTTAGTAGTTAGTAGTTAGTAGTTAGTAGTTAGTAGTTAGTAGTTAGTAGTTAGTAGTTAGTAGTTAGTAGTTAGTAGTTAGTAGTTAGTAGTTAGTAGTTAGTAGTTAGTAGTTAGTAGTTAGTAGTTAGTAGTTAGTAGTTAGTAGTTAGTAGTTAGTAGTTAGTAGTTAGTAGTTAGTAGTTAGTAGTCAGTAGTTAGTAGTTAGTAGTTAGTAGTTAGTAGTTAGTAGTTAGTAGTCAGTAGTTACGGTAAAGGGATCTGACTGAGTAACGCAGAAGGGATTAGAAGGAAAAATGTAAACATTTGGAAAAGTGCGCTATCAAACGAGGCAGAAATCGAACCCACATCCTTTTGAGTGGGAGCCCAATGCATTGCCCTCTGTATATAATTATTTCCAATAATCTTTTCATTTTTTTCATATATTTTATTATGTTTTCCTTTCGTTTTCCTTGAGTCAAGTTTCAGGTTTATTGTTGTTATTTCATTATTTTCAATAATAAACCTAATTAATTGTGTATTAAAATTCGCACACAATTTTTATTTGTGCTCAGCATTGTTAAATTAGTTTATCAAAAATTATATGAAACGCTCAGCTTCATTTTAGTTACGCAATTTTGGAGCGTCGTTTTTATTCAAGAAGGAACAAAGCAAAAAATGTATTTTTCGCAAATTAATACCAAACTAAACTCTGGCCTTGTTTGCACTGTGGCCAACTTCACAGCATTCGGGCCACAGCTCGCTCGTTCGTTGGTTGGTTGGTTGGTTGGCTCGTCCGTCCGTCTAATCGCATTTGGGAGCAAATTTTATTATGCCAGGTATGCCTTCGGTGTAATAAATTCATTGTTTATCTCTTGCCAAAAGTCATCTCAATACACGAGGCGACACAAAACAAGCTCCGGTGTTCGGTGCATGGTACATGAGCCATGGCAATTTATTGAAAATACAATCAATTGTTTGCAAGCAGAAAGCGGCCACCGGTGAGAGACGATGGCGCTAGGTCATGGGTGCTGGGCGCTGGGTCGTTCGTTTGGCTGTTTAGTAGTTGCTGACTTGGTTGGGTCTCGGCGGTGTGCCGCCTGCTGCAGGCAATTAATTTATAATTTTATTCATGAGCGTACGGCGCCACTAATACACATGCACACACACACACACAGACACACACACTTGCATATAAATTCTCGCAAAAACTCGGTGTGTGTGCGTGTGTGGGTTTCGTTTGGCTCGAGGCCAGTCGATTTGCAATTAAGGCGCCGGTTCGTGTAGGAGCTGCTTCAATGTTTTATTGTTGTTAGTGCTGTTGTTGTTATTGTATTGGAATTAGAGCAAATTTTTGCTTGGCATTTTTGTAATCGATTTTAATTTATTGCATTTGTGGTTATTAAATTTTGGTTGTTTATGCAAAAGTGAAAATAAATCGCTTCTATTTTCAGATTTTAATTAGTTTAATTTTTCGAAACCAAAAAAGGGCACAAAGTATTTTTTGATAATTTTCAAATTACTAACACTTGTAAATAGCTTCTTAGTGAACATCAGAAATATGTTGAGAGTTAGTTGTAAAATTGGCAAAATTCTATATAAACAAAAGGTTTCATTTAATTGGTTTCGGTTGAATCAGAAGTAAAATGGTTTCAATGTTATGAATTATCTAAAGTTGCGTTTAAATTTTTTATTGTGTTTCAAGCTTTACGAGTTAAATTGTCTCAATTACTGCAGAAAAGTGTAACGCACAAACCCAACAAAACAATT
Source organism: Melieria crassipennis (assembly GCA_963668005.1). Taxonomy (NCBI): domain Eukaryota; kingdom Metazoa; phylum Arthropoda; class Insecta; order Diptera; family Ulidiidae; genus Melieria; species Melieria crassipennis. The sequence goes on from OY764961.1 coordinate 100,821,996, forward strand.
TCAATTCAATTGCACCTAAAAATTTGCAAACGAACATTTTTCGCGAATTCCATACCAACAAACCAGCATTGAAAATGTCCGGAAGTGCTTCGTTGCTTTTGGTCATTGCTAAATAATTATTTTATATATATTTGCCGTTGCTTTCATTTGCATAAAATTTTATAATTAACCAATGGAATTAGAGGCACGCGCCAGTATGCAACACCGGCGACAATATGTCTTGTTGTTGCTCATTTGATGGCACTTCAACGCGTCTTTTGTTAAAGTCCCCAGTTGACTAAATCAACAGGCGGGACGAAGGCGGCATTTCAGCTGCTTTGGCGTCTTGAAATCGCTGAACCGACCACTTGAAAGTCAGCCATTACTTGTTGCCCTCTGTGTCGTTTCCGAGTCTCGAAGTGTTGGCGCTCGCTTTACATTTTTATTATTGTTGCAAAACTGTTTTTTTGTACATTGTTTTTTTGTGTTACGTGCAGCGCACAACAACAGCGCGAACAGCAATAATTACAAGGCTGTGACGTTTACTAAAGGGGGAGGGGCGGCAGGCGACACGAGCGTTTGTTGGAAAGGATTATAAGCGACTTGTTGAGTTATTTATGAGTTGAACGCGTAATTTATACGGAAATTACCGGAATTTGTTTACTTTAATATGCCAACTACATGTAAAAGGGGCGCAAAGACAAACTTGTGGAATGAGAATAAAAATAGCGCAGACTTTGAAGCTGGTGGCACGGTGGGTCGCAAAAAATGCGTGTGGAATGTTGAATTAAATTTATGACATGCTATGAGGAGGAGCTAACTGAGCGAAATAGTTTGTTGAGAGCAGGAAATTGTTGAAGGACACATGCTGAAAGTTTATGGCAATTTATTTCTATTTTTTGTTCGCAGTAAGTTTGGAACTGATGTTTGCTTTGACAAGAATTAATTAGGAAAATGGAAAAACAAGTATAAAGTTAATAAAGCAAGAATGACGACAATGGACAGCAGTTGCTGCGGGGTGAAGTTTGAAATAGAAAGTAGAAGGTTAAGTTAGGTCAGGTAGGCTGGCTGACAGGCCGGACACGTATAGACTCAGTTGGGTCCCCTGGCAGTGGCAGTTAGAGTTTTTTGGTGTTGTGGGTTGATGTGTTTTGTATGTTTTTATTATTTAAATACTGATACTCAACTAAATTAGAATTTTTGTACTTCAATAGAATTGCAGCTTGCGCCTTTTTTTAATAACTTTCGAATCAATAAAGTTAGAGTAATGAAATTTTGACACGAGATCAACAAGGTTCTGGGTTTTAACATACTTACTTTTCAAGAAAATTCTATATAAATTTTCAAGGATATACAGGATTAAAATTTTCAAAGGACCTTTTTCACATCTTTTTTTTACAAATAGGTAAAAAACAATTTTATTTTAATTCTTCAACCTTTCTTCTTTCATTTGATATACATATCGCCATATTCCAACGAGGTTAATTTTTTTTTATATTTTTTTTTATTTTGTATCCCCTTCAAAATGTTTAAGTTTTTTTAAAAGGACAAAGGCTGTAGAAATAAAAAACTAAGTACGCAATATTACTATGTTTGGTCTCTAGTTTCACGCCCGTATGAATTTTTCCGGTGTAAAAAAATTTTTTAATTTTTGTCGCACGGTGTAATTGGTTTTATGGTTATTACGCTCGTCAATAAATGACAAAACATATGCAGAAATATTTAACATTTTACCCGTCCCATCAACATTTCAAAACAATTGTTCAAGAAAATTCCGCCTCCATAAAACACCAAAAGCAAATTCTTATTCGCGCCTTAAACGCTGCTATACATTTTGTTTGTAAACTTCCTTCAACACCAACAACAACAACAACAGCACAAGTAATCTGCATAACGTAGAATTTCCAACATTTCCAGACCACACACTGCGCCATTTGAATCCGCTGTCCGCATGTATTACACATACATGTATGTGCACACATGTATGTTTGTGCATCCAACAGCCAACGGTTGGTTCATTGTTTTCAACGCTTTGCTTTATAGGCGTCGCGGTTTTTCTTTTTTCATATTTTTTTTTGTTTTTTTAGTTTTGTCCTCCACACTTTGTGCAGCACTTTCAAAAGCCTAAAACTCTGCATTGATGCAGTTCAAGCCACAAAGCCATTGTACTATGCACGGTCAGTGTCTGAAGCACTTGATGTGAGTGCAGCACTTCTGTACGCATGTACGCGCTTAGACTTTTCAATCGTACAATGGCAAACGGACCAACATGCCAGCTCGCCAGTTGCCAGCTGCTCTAACGCTCGCCAGACGGCACACATATGTTCGTAGAGCGCAGAAATACATATTTAACAAAACCAACGCACCAACCATTTTCCAAGCAATTACACAGCAACAACGCGTACACACCCTAAGCGCCGCAGTGCTCTTTAATAAGCCAGCCAGACAAACTAAGGCACACAACACGCACACTGGCACACAAATGAACAATTAAAGTAGCGATTTTATAGTTTCAATAGAACCAATTGCCCGACTATTATTGTAATTCAAATGTTGGCTTTTATTATGGTAAAAAGCCAAAGTGCTGTGCCCTTCTAGTTGGAGTTGAGTTGTGTATGTGTGTGTGTGTGCTTGTGCGCCTGCAGCTGTCTGTATGGCGCGCAAATTATAACTTTGCCGTTTATTGCAGTTTTGAGTAATTGCCGTTGTCGCGTTCTTGCGCGCTGCAATTATTATGATTTTCAGCTCAAGCGTAGCTGTAAATGTTTTTATATGTGTGCCTGTGTCTGTGTGTGGCTAATTTTGAAAATGCGCATGAAAACTCAGCGATTGTTTGCTCGTGCACACGTCCAACCCCAAAGTGCTGCAGTTCGTTTCATGGAAAATTCAACAACTTTGCCAACAACAGACTTTAAGTTTTGTAAAATTACTGCGCCCGACAGCTGTTCAAATTCCCATAAGTACGACAACTTATATGAATGCAAAATTTCAGCAGATAGAGGACGACCGAACAAAATTAAAAAATGTTAAAATAATAACTAAAAGTAAAACAATAAAATAAAATAAAATAAAATAAAATAAAATAAAATAAAATAAAATAAAATAAAATAAAATAAAATAAAATAAAATAAAATAAAATAAAATAAAATAAAATAAAATAAAATAAAATAAAATAAAATAAAATAAAATAAAATAAAATAAAATAAAATAAAATAAAATAAAATAAAATAAAATAAAATAAAATAAAATAAAATAAAATAAAATAAAATAAAATAAAATAAAATAAAATAAAATAAAATAAAATATAATATTAATAAAATAAAATAAAATAAAATAAAATAAAATATAGTAAAATAAAATAAAATAAAATAAAATAAAATAAAATAAAATAAAATAAAATAAAATAAAATAAAATAAAATAAAATGTAAATAATTGTAAATAAATATATAACTACATAACAACTTATAGATTAACAAATAAATAATCCACATCTGTGATAAATTACTAACAGAAAACAAGCACAAGTGGCTGAAGTGGCTTGCGGTTCGCTTGCTGCCGCCATATTCAGTTGTAATGGACCCCATCTCGCGCGGTATGTGGGGGGGAGAGAGGCCGTGGGAAATAAAATAAAATAAAAAATAAAATAAAATAAAATAAAATAAAATAAAATAAAATAAAATAAAATAAAATAAAATAAAATAAAATAAAATAAAATAAAATAAAATAAAATCCAATCAAATCAAATCAAATCAAACAAATCAAATCAAACCAAATTAAATAAAATAAAATTAAATTAAAAAAAAAATAAAAAAATAAAATAAAATCAAATCAAATCAAATCAAATCAAATCAAATCAAATCAAATCAAATCAAATCAAATCAAATCAAATCAAATCAAATCAAATCAAATCAAATCAAATCAAATCAAATAAAATCAAACAAATCAAATCAAACCAAATAAAATAAAAAAAAATAAAAAAATAAAATAAAAAAATATACAAAATAAAATAAAATCAAATCAAATAAAATCAAACAAATCAAATCAAATCAAATAAAATCAAATAAAATCAAATCAAATCAAATCAAGTCAAACCAAATCAAATCAAATCAAATCAAATCAAATCAAATCAAATCAAATCAAATCAAATCAATCAAATAAAATAAAATCAAATCAAATTAAATGAATTAAAATAAAATAAAATAAAATACAATGAAATAAAATAAAATAAAATAAAATAAAATAAAATAAAATAAAATAAAATAAAATAAAATAAAATAAAATAAAATAAAATAAAATAAAATCAATCAAATAAAATAAACTAAAATGAAATAAAATAAAATAAAATAAAATAAAATAAAATAAAATAAAATAAAATAAAATAAAATAAAATAAAATAAATAAAATAAAATAAAATGAAATAAAATCAAATCAAATCAAATCAAATCAAATCAAATCAAATCAAATCAAATCAAATCAAATCAAATCAAATCAAATCAAATCAAATCAAATCAAATCAAATAAAAACAAATCAAATCAAATCAAATAAAATCAAATAAAATCAAATCAAATCAAACCAAATAAAATAAAAAAAATAAAATAAATTAAAGTAAAATAAAGTAAAATAAAATAAAATAGGTAAAATAAAATAAAATAAAATAAAATAAAATAAAATAAAATAAAATAAAATAAAATAAAATAAAATAGAATAAAATAAAATAAAATAAAATAAAATAAAATACAATAAAATAAAATAAAATAAAATAAAAAAATTAAATATTATCGTGAAATTACCGTATTTAAATTCATTTATTAAAATTCCTTTTAAATACTTTGTTATACATATGCAAGAATTTTTTCATATTTTACTATATTTTATTAAGTTTGCAAAATTCAATTTAACGTCGATTGTCCGCTGGGCATTGAGTGGCAATACAACGACTTCTGTACCTGAATTAAGCTGCTGATCAAACAATTCGTCCTGCGCTATCACACAGCACGCACAAATGGATTGGCGAAAAAATAAAAATAATTACAAACAACATAAGCACACGTAAGCTTTTTATCATCTTTCCACGTAGAAAATGAGTGCAAGTCAGCGATGAAGCGAAGAGCAGAACGCGACGAGGAGGCGGTGTGAAAAAGCGCTCGCAGCGCATGTAAACTTGACGCATTAACCTTGTACCGCAACCGATGGCAGCTAGTGTGTGTGTGTGTGTTTGGGTGCTACACAAACGCGCGCGTTGCACTGCAGCAAGCAAATACATTTGCACATTCGTGCCGCAGCCGCCGCAAAAGTCTTTTGTAAATGAAAATTTACGCTCGTTGCGTTGCCTGTTTATCAGCTCAAGGATGCGTAAATTGTGTGAATTGAATTATGTGGCAAGTGCAAGCGCGGCAACAACAACAACAACCACTGAAACAACAACAACGACAGCGACGGCAATGCCAGCGACACACTCGGGCGACACAGCAGTCAGCCAACAAATACTGGTATAGTATGCACAACAACAACAACAACAACGACGACGACAACGACGACATAACAACAGAACACCACCAGTGCGCCACCGCAGCGGCAGCGACAGCAGCGACAGTAATGCAACAACAACAACAACAAGAATAACCATGACAGCAATGCACCAACTGCAACTAGTCCAACAACCACAACAACAGCAAAAACAATAGTAGTAACGAAAAGCACCACCATTGCGATTACGACGCTGCATTCGACAGCAACAACGACCATTGCAACGACAGCAACATGAACAACAACAACAAGAATGAGCGTTGCTATTGTCTGTGCTCACTAGTGTCTTCAACCTTGAAATTCCTAATACCAAAATTGAGGGCTACTGGCTACTTTTCACAGATTTGAAATCCCTGCACCAAAGCTTTCTAGAAAATCTTAAAATATCCCAAAAATTCCCACAAAATCCCAACATATTTTCAAAATTAAAAAAAATACCAAAAAATTCTGAAATCGTAGCTCTATTTATTAATTCCGATATCCTGGCGCCGAAACTCCCCAAAAAAATCCAAAAATATATCCCAGCCAATTCAAAATAAGTCCCAAAAAACCCTAAAATTTCAGCTTTTTCAGCAACAAACCCACAATGCCGGCTACTTCAAATTTCCCGAAGCCGAAACTTTCAAAAAAATTCACAAATATTCCAAAAAGAATGCCTAAAAAATTCCAAGAAATCCCGGCAATTCCGAAACAAGCCAAAATTCCAGCACCTTCTAACTGTTCCGAATTTGCGGGATCTAAGCTTCTCACGAAAATCCATAAATATTAAAAAAAACCTTCCTACAATCACAAAAAATCTCGTGATCCCAGAAATGCAATATGTCCGAATCCCGAAATCCCGCATCATCCAAAACGCTTTCAAATTGAACGCCTCAGTGATTACTGTGCGACGCTGTCAATGATTTGCCGTTGCGCCACCGCTCACATTGCTGTTGCTGTTTGTTTTTATTGTTGTTGTTGTTTTTGCTGTTGCATTGGAAATTTTCGTCAATGCGCTGACGATGCAAATGTGTGCTTCGAGTCGCGTTGCGCGGCGCTGCCGAGTAATCTCAATTGGCGTAGGCGTAGATGGTGGCAGCGGAGGAGGGGGGCGGGGTTGGTGCGGTGCGACCACATGCGTGTGCGTCGGTTTGTGTTCGTGTAGGTGTGTGTGTGTGTGTGGGTGTGAGCGCTGCATGCAAATGCGCATTAAATGATTATTTTGCTCCTGCTACTGCTGCTACTGTTGTTGTTGCAATTGTTGTTGTTATTGTTGTTATTGCTATTGTTGTTGTACGGCAGCGTAGCGCACAAAAATAAAACGCTTTCAATTGAATTATGTGAGCAGCAAATTTGTTGTTGTTGTTGTTATTGTTGTTGTTGTTGTTGTTCGCACTGCACACAACAAGAAATCGCAAATGCCACATCAGCAACAGAGCCACATTAACATTATATGGCGCTGAATGTTGTTGCATGCAGTATTCAGTGGTGTTGTTGTTTTTGTTGTTGTTGTTGTTGTTCTTGCTGTCGCTGTCATTACGAGAACGTTCATTGAATTGTGCAAAATTCGATGTGTTTGTGATGTCAGCTATGCAAACAAATCATTCAGACGCGCATTATCACACACACACACTTACACACTCGATTATTCAATACGATCAGCAAATACGAGCAGTAACTAAGGCTAAACCCCCCCTCCCCCTCCCCGCAAAGAAATGCCTGACGGTGATACCACGAGAATTGAGGATCCAGCTTTTGAAGTTGGTTTTAGTCGGTAAGGATCTGACATACCAACGCACAGAAGTGCAACGATATTCAAGATTTCCTTCTCCCACCTATGAAAAAAACACTCAATCACTTGAATCCTCGATGTTGATGCAAATTTCCAACGTTTTCGAAGCTTTTCGAACAGGACATTCCAACTTGCCGCTTGCAAAAACTCAGATTCGATGATCCGAATATCATGTTTAACTAGTTATGTGGAAGTTTTTTTGTCCTGTTCTGTTCGTAAGGATATTCTTCAATTTTTTTTTTTAAATTTTGTTTTTCATTTAAACACCCGAAGTTTATGCAAATCTCCAACGTTTTAAAGCTTTTCGAACAGGACATTGAAACTTGCTGCTTGCAAAGTCTCAAATGAGTTCAATGATCCGAACAGGTTCAAACAGGACAAATTTAACAGGCCCTCGAAAGTTTTTCGACCCGTTCTTTTCATAGGGATATCCTTCCGATTTTTTGTCATCATCATTTGAAGTCTCGATGTTCATGCAAATTTCCAACTCGTTTTCAAAGCTTTTTGAACCAGGCATTCAAACTTGCTGCTTGCAAAGTCTCAAATGAGTTCAGTGATCCGGACAGGTATAACAGGTTCTGTGAAAGTTGTTTCGTCCTGTTCTATTCGTAGGGATATTTTTTGATTTTTTTTCAAGCATTCGAACCTTCGATATTTTGTGCAAATTTCCAACGTTTTCAAAGCTTCTAAAAAAGGACCCTTCAAATTGCTGCTTGAAAAGACTCAGATGGGTTCAATGAATCGAACAAGTTTAACAAATCACGCTCTATTACACTTTCATGGACATTGCAAAAGCATTTTTTTTGTTCACTGAAGATTTCTGGACAAAAAATTACAAATATTGCTGCCTCTTGCAAAACTCACAAACTAAACACCTCGCTGTTCTATTCATAGATATGCATAGATTTGTTGATCTAAGTAAAAGTTCGACTAAAGAAGAGACTAACAAAAGTTGGTTTATTTGGCTACAAAAAAATTTAAAAAATTAAAAATCTGCAAAACTACTTTTAATTTCATAATTTTAATTTCCATCATTTTCTAATTTTTTCAACATAATTTTCATTATTTTCTGTACATTTTTTAAGCCAATAGATCCACTGTCTGAAACAGTTGCTCCCCTATTTTCCATTCCATTCCATTCCATTCCACATAAATTGACCAGTTATTTCATTTAGTTTTGATGCAACACATCACCGAGTTAGAAAACATTTCATATATACATATTTCGAAATAAGGCTGCACTGAATTAGTGGCTCCCCGCTGTCATCACTCATTCACTTAACCCACAAAGCAAACGCAGCACTTTCAATGCAACTTAAATAAGCGCCACCGCTACTTTTATTATTTTTACGCTGACTGCCGGTCGGTCGGGTGTACGGTCGGTCGTTGGATGCTGCAAATGAGTTTGCGTTCGGCTGATCATTAATCTCCACACGAAAGTTTCGCTGCAGTGCGAAACTAAAAAGTAATCGCTTGGCAATTACGCTCGCAGCACAATGGTTTGTCTGCGGCAGTGCTGCGCGACCAACCAAGGTGCAGTGCAACAACAACAACAACAATAACAAAAGCACCAACGCATACACACACACACACACATATACACTCACGTAGCAGCTAAGCGCAGCAGGAGAATTGCTACTCCTGCTGCTGCAACCGGAAAACGGCAGCGTGCATCGGTACTTGTTGGACTTCCTGGAGTTGTTGGCTGTTTTGTGTGCGTTCACTTTGCCGCAGCGGTAACGTCTTAATTATGTTTTGTTGTGTTTGAGTTTTGCTTTTGATTTGCGCAATTAGTTCGCGTCAAAACCATATTGAAACGTTGGTTACAGCTTGCATTCAAAACTTTATAAAAAGTAATTCAACAAAAAGATTATTTTGTTTCAAGTTTACAGTTTGACAGGTTTTACTTTATAATTTGGCGTAGTTTGCAACAAAAAAAGTATGAAATAGTTAAGTATGAATTATGGTCTTTCAAGTGAAGGCAGCCAGAAACAGCAGAATCAATGGTCAATGCTTAGATCGGTCTAAAGCGTAAAAAGTAGTAACTTTCTTTAGGTTTAGTTTAGGATGAAGCTGCAATGACAATTTGAGAGTAAATTTTAAAACAAAAACAACAACAAAATACTGTACGTTGATGATAAATTATTCACATTGCATTGAATTTAACGATTTTGGTGTCATTTGAAAGGTAAAACTCCAACTAAGAAAACCCCAAAAAAATTGTGCAAAAAATTAATTAGTACAAGTGATAGAGCTGCTTAAAGTTGGAACTTTTTTCACAAACAAATTTAAACACATGTTTTCTATTTTTGACTTTATTGATAAAAAAAAAATCGTAAAAATGCATGGTTAGCAAGAAGTTGCTAAAACTTTCAATATAGATTAAGAAGTGATGTGAGCATTTTCGTTTTTAACTTTTTCCCAAAATTTGTAAAGCTGAGGTTTCTACTTCACATTTAATTTTAAATCTTTTTCAAAATTAAAACCCTGAAAATTGCCAAAACTTAGAGGAAAATATCTAAAAAGTATGTGAAAGTATGATCCTGGTTTTTTTTTTAGGAAGCATTCTTTCTTTGTCGAATAATGCAATTACATCCTCCGATATCTTCCCATGTCAGAAAATAATTCAATTTGAACAGTGTTTACACTACCACTTACTTTACTTACTTACTTACTTACTTACTTACTTACTTACTTACTTACTTACTTACTTACTTACTTACTTACTTACTTACTTACTTACTTACTTACTTACTTACTTACTTACTTACTTACTTACTTACTTACTTACTTACTTACATACTTACTTACTTACTTACTTACTTACTTACTTACATACTTACTTACTTTTTACACACGAACTTACTTACTTAACCCACCATAACACCCCATTTCTGGGTTACGACCTGCTGCAAAGTTCACAACAGACTTTAATCCTTCCACATAAGACACAGTCTGCCTCTTCACCGTCGACGTTCAACAACCATTTCAAACACCTTTTTGTGTACTTCTACCAGACCTAAGTACATCCCTGAGTTTTCTGACTAATGAAGAATACTGAGACGTGAAAGTAGTACTTCACAGAAAGTCTTCTGACTAAAGAAGAGCACTGAAGCATTAAAGTAATCACCGACTACTTTTCTTTTACATTACCAGAACCGAGGAAAAAGTCAATGAACAACTCAATCTCAGTCTTTGAACACATCTGCCAATAAAATAAAGCCTTGTGAGCCAAGAAATTGTGGTGCTGATAGAATTCTTTTAAAAATTTATTGCATTTTGTTTGTTGTTCATCATCTGAATTGTTTCAATGTACATATTTATTAATGATTTGTGGCTGTTTATGGAAAAGGCAAAAGCATCGTATTTTCGTTTTTGAGCGCGTAATTGTTCTAGAAAAGCCCAGGTATCCATTTAACAATTTTTAAAAATTTTCTCTTGTTGCTATTTTTAGCACTTTTCATTATGAAATCTGTACAGCGGGTCGTATGAGTGATGTGCATTTGAATGCATTTTCTTGTAATTGATTAAAGATTGTAAATTACTTTAATAGTAGAGCGATGATGCACTGTGATTTTGAATAACCCATAATAAGTCCTTCTAGTGCTCATATAACGTTTCCTAAGCCTAACCATTTAATGAAGTGTGGGAGTTATGAGGCGTTTAATTGAGTTAAATTCTTCTCCACAAGCCTTTATAAATGTTGAATAGACTAAAAAGAAATACAAATATTTGATTAATCTTTTTAATATATATACAAACCGTCAGCTACTAATGATGCTACAAGAAAAAGAGGTTTTCAAGAAGGAACTCAGAGAATAGTACAGAAAGTAAGATAGTAAGACTGTGTCTGCTGTGAAATAAGACGACGTCATCGTTCGGTTCGACATTTTATTCAGTTCGTCAACGTCAAAAATAAATAGGATATAGATAACATCGAAATCAGATTGAGAAGAAATTGAAATTGGTCGCTGCTTGCTTATATAAGAACCATCAACTACCATTTATGCTACAATAATTCGAAAGAGGTATTCAAGAAGGAACTCAGAAAACAGTAATGAAATTAAGCTAGTAGGACCGTGTCTGCTGTGAAAAAGACGCCTTGATTGTTTAGCTTGACGGCCCAATAAGACGTCAAAACGAAATTGGAATGGGAATGGGAATCAGATCATGAGAAAAGAGAGACTTTTAATACTAAAGTCTATGACTACCTCTTCTCATATATTATCAAAAATATTTTCTCTATACTTTGTGTTTGCAAGTCTTATTCTCATAAGTCTCAAAGTCCAAGAATACATGTTCCCTTTATTTTGAATCTCTAAACTTTGATTTATACATAGTTTTAAATAATTTCGCCAAACTCTATGTTAGAAATCACGTCATTCTCAAAAGTCCAAAAGTCTATGAGTACATCTTCAATTATTTGTGGCGTTTTTAGCCTTTAATTCATACATAATATTCAATATTTCCGCGGAGCTCTGCCTTAGAAACCATTTTATTCTCATAAGACCATGAAATTTTCCTCTATTAAACGTTTAAAAGAGTCTGCTGCTTTTTTTTCTTTTCTTCTTTATCTTCTTCTTTATATTTTTATCGCACGTTATTCAAACAGCGCAGCTTTAAATTTATCTAGGGTTGCCAAATATACTATTTCACCTGCAGATTCAGGGAATTTTAAACAATTCTCTAGGCTCCGGATTTGACAAAAATTTCTCAAAGATTCAAAAGGAATGTCGTTTCTAATGCAAGTCAATTTCGTTGTTCTAAATAAATTTAGAAACTTGTATGTTACATAGCATTTTTTTACAAAAGTTCTTAATTTTTTTAGCCATTTGATGAAATTTTAAGCAGAATATTTCCACAATTTTAATGTTTTATTACTAAAAAAAAAATTTTACCGAAAAATAAACAAATAAAATATTAATTATTTGATGAAATTTTAAGCAGAATATTTCCACAGTTTTAATGTTTTATTACTAAAAAAAAATTTTACCGAAAAATAAACAAATAAAATATTAATTATAATAATTATTAATTAAAATTAAATTAAACTAATTAAATTGATTAATTGAGTTAATTGGAGAGCTCTTAATTTTTTTAAACTATTTGATAAATTCTTGAGCAGAATATTTTCACAATTTTAATGTTTAGTTTAAAAAAAAAATTATTTTACCGAAAAAAATTAATTAATAATTATTTGTAATAATTATTAATTCAAATTAAATTAAATTTATTAAATTGATTAATTGAATTAATTGTAAATAAATTTGAGAAAACAAGAACATTTTCATCATTTTTTATATTTAATCTCCAAGTCTGGACATCCGAAGAGGTGGTTACACTGTTTCCAACTCTATTTTTCGGCAGGAGTTGAGTCATTAGAAGTTGAGTATTAATTTCAAGTGACGATTTTTACGGGAAATCACAAATTATTATTCAATAAATCGATTAAAAAAAACACAATTCGTTGTTGTTGTATGAAGAATCCTAAAGTTATCTGAGAAGTCATTTAACTCCTCAGTCCACTGTTATTTTATCTAAATAAACTGAAACATAGAACCCATTTTATTATTTACGTTTCTCAACTCTGACTACATTACTTCCAACTCCTTTACCAAACTTTTTGTTCCACTAGAAGACAAAAACTTCAGCACACGGCAGCTCCTCAATCAACTTGATTACGCGCTTTTCTTCGCACTTGAAACGGCATTAAGCATCATCCATTTTCCGCTCTAACTCAACCGAAACGAATGACAATAAATTAATTTAAGTTTTTTGTTTGCTCCTTGCCGCAGATTCGCATAAATAAATACGCAACTTTTCAGTTGCATTTTGTTGCAGTTCTCCATTTTTTTTCTGCTTTTCTTAATTCAATTTCCTGCATTTGGTGCAATTTTGTTGCAAGTTGCAACACGGCGCAAATTAGCAATTAATGCAAGTTGAGCTGCGTCGCGGAGCGCAAAAACAACGTCAGCGCTGCCACCTTTTGCAGCTGTAATTAGTTGTTTATTGTTGTTGTTATTGTTGCGTTTTGTTGTCATTGCCGCAAAAATAGAAAATGCAAAAAATCTGCACAATCCATAGACAACAACAACAAGGACAACAAAGGCAACTTAAACTCAAACAACAACAACAACCGTGTAACAGAACACAGCAACACAACGACAATTAATTAACGTTCATTTGCATTCGCGTCGACATTGAGCGGAAATTAAATTAAGTCCGTTTCGCAAGAAAATTTACGAATTTACGCTGCTAATACATTGAAACGAATAAACGCAAATTAATTATAAGAAAATAACTATTTGCATTGTTAGCGACAGGACTTGAGGGTGTTTGGGGCAATAGTTAAAATGTTTTGTTGAACTGAGGTGGCGAGGCACTGTTCACTGCCCCTGTTCACATCTTTGTCTTTGGGGGGGTTTGAAACCACAAAATCCCCCTGTGTGCGCCACTGCTTCGTTCCCCTTACTTATCACATCTCACCTCTTATCTAACCTTACCCTCCACTACAAACCTTTGCATCCTTAAACCTTAACGAAGAATCCAAATTGTAATTTCATTACAAATTTTTGAAACCTAATTTATGCACAAACTGCATCTACATAATATAGATGCCTAAAGATACATATACATATATACAAACATATATTTTTACAGTGGCACTTACAGAACTTTATTTTGGGGCAATCACGTATGCAACTTTTGAGTCCAATAACAGTTGAAACCATATTTTCCAACCAAAACGTTTGCAAGAAATGACCATTTGGGAAGTGTTTGAACCACCGCTGCCACTGTATATGTACATATATACACACTACATTGATTAACAGATCAGCCTTCAATTTTTTAACCACATGAAACACCAGAATGCCACAAATATTCAATACAAATTTTTATTTTTCTTTTATACGGCAACCACAAAATTTTTCCCAGCGTAACCGAAAAAAATCATTGCAAAAACTGCTGCGGTTTATTGAGCTTAATTTGAGTGGCACTAACCGAATGGAGACGATGCAGTGAAACCACAGTCCTCCCGCTTCCTTTTCCCTCACTCCGCTTAAATCATTTTTTTTTTTGGAACGGCGCAACGGTTTCATTGTTCTTGAAACGACGCAATTTTATTGTGCGGTTACTTTTGTTAATATTTTGCGGGCATTCTGTTTTTGTTGTTGTTGTTGTTTTTTCGGTGGCAACACTGCAGTGGTCTAACAGCAATAACAACAACAACAACTCGTTGCATACAACTCACACTTCGCAACGCAACGCATCGAACGCGAGAATTGCAGTGCACACATTGTCGCTGTTATTGTGGTCACACGCAATGCCGATTGTTGTTGTTGTTGTTGTACATTCTGCGGTTGTTGCTACGTTATGAGGCTCTGGTCGCTGGAGGCTTTTGTGTCTAAGGCACAGCACGCTCGCTCACTCGTCGACTGGCTGCTATGTTGAGGTAAGAAATTGCTGAAAAATTGAGCGTTGCCAGAGTGCGCCAAAAACAAAACCAACAGCAACCAAAAGCGGCCGTCAGCAAAAAACTGCACAACAAAACATTTTCGCGCCGAAAAGTGCACAATAGAAGTAAAAAAGAATTGACGCCAATATTTGACGTGTACGGAAAATGTGGCTGCGGCCGCGGGCGACAATTGTGCGCGCGACAACCGCAGCATTTGGCGCTGTTGCCAAAAACGTTATTGCGCAATGGCCAAATGAATTGATTTGATCGAATGCATACGCACACCATGAATGCTTCTGTAGATTTGTTCATTTGTTTATGTGAATAGGAGTGTGCGATGCGTCTGTGTGAAAAAGCACTTGTCGCGCAATGCGCTTTCTCTGCTCAATCACATATTTGCACGGCTGGACATTTCGATTTTTGAATCCGATTTTTCCCAACACACGTGTTATTGTTGTTGTTGTTGATATTATTTTTTTTATTTTCATTTCCGCTACATGTTGGTTTTTGCCAGCGCAGGACGCTACAAAACCCGAAAACGGGTTTATTTGGCATTTGAGCGCCGACAAATTTCGCCAGTTCACCAAAGCTTGCTGGCATTGCACAACAACCATGTCCACTAACTGCCCAATGAGTTCTATTTGGCGCCTTATTCAAATGCCATGTTTGTGCGCATTTGGCCATTCGACCGGCCCAGGCAACATTTGCAGCGCATCAAATATTTATTGAAGCCTTAAGCTGCAAATAAATGTCGCACCGCGTTGCAGTGCAATGCGCGCTGAGCTTTTGATGGCCACACTTCAATATTTCGAAGCTCTTTCAGTTCAGCTGCCAGTTGATTTATTTGACAATTAAATAATTTATGTAAATACTATAACAGCGAATTTATGGTGTGTTGACATGAGTGGCGATTATAAATGTTGGATTTCTAGGAACATTTTATGAATGCAGCATTTTTCACACGAATCAAACATATGAATTCATATCTAAAGCTTAGCTGAAAAGTATGCAATGACGAACAGATGTTTGAATGTTTAATGGTAACGGCAAATAAAAGTTTATTTTTATGTAAACGTGCAACAAATAATAACAGAACACATAGGAGGGGAGCTCGTACTGAGCTCGTTATTTTGATAGTTCGACAGAGTACCGAACTAACAAAGTAACGAACTCGATGTGAATGACCAAGACTAAGACTAAGACTAAGACTAAGACTAAGACTAAGACTAAGACTAAGACTAAGACTAAGACTAAGACTAAGACTAAGACTAAGACTAAGACTAAGACTAAGACTAAGACTAAGACTAAGACTAAGACTAAGACTAAGACTAAGACTAAGACTAAGACTAAGACTAAGACTAAGACTAAGACTAAGACTAAGACTAAGACTAAGACTAAGACTAAGACTAAGACTAAGACTAAGACTAAGACTAAGACTAAGACTAAGACTAAGACTAAGACTAAGACTAAGACTAAGACTAAGACTAAGACTAAGACTAAGACTAAGACTAAGACTAAGACCAAGACGAAAATAAATAAAATTAAAACAACCAAAATTAAATTAAAATTAATTAAAAAATAAATTAAAAATTAAATTAAATTATAATTGTATTAAAATGAAGATTTTATTAAAATTAAATGAAAACTAAATTCATATTAAATTAAAATTAAGTTAAGATAAAATTAAATTAAAATTAAGTTAAAGTTAATTTAAAATTGGTTTAAAATTCAACTAAAATTAAACTTAAATTTGAATAAGAATTAAATAAAAATAAAAATTACACTTAAATTACTGCAATCCAGCCACGCAAAAATCCGTTTTCTGTGCAGTGCAATAATTTAAGATCAGAATATTATTTCACCAACGCTCTGTTAGCACCAGACGCCTCAGAGCGCCACTCAAAGTATCGAATACATATTGCATTATTTATTCAGTACGCATGTAATTCATACTACACAAGTAAAACCGTATAATATATCGATTTAGATAGTTTCAGAACATAGTCAGTCATCACTCAAAACTTGTAAAGCGCCGAAAGCGCAACGTTACACAGATGCCTCACGTTAATTGCATGTGGAATTAACTGACGAATTTGGGAATATTTTACGCATATCTGCCCGATGATAGCACCCGCCAAGGTTCATATTTATTTAGTCGCTTTATTTATTGTTTTCAACATTTCGAAAGCACACAACTGCCCGCAGCGCATTAAATCAGCATTACGATAATTGGGCGCGCGATGAGTGCCGGCCATTTTTCAGCCAACAATATTAGTTATCTCTATGCTGTATAATGCGTGTGCATGTGTTTAACACACACATACACACACTGACATCAAAATTGTTCAGTTATTGTTGCAACTGCGGCATTTTTGCATCGCACTTTTCAGGAAAATTGCTGCCGCAACTAATGCTGCGGCGCGTGAAGGTTGCGCCATTCGACATTATTCAGCGCAAATTAATAATTTCATATAATATTGGAAAAATACCATTACATGCGAGAGAAAATGCACGAATTGCAATTTTCCAGCAACAATTTAAATATCGGCCATATTGCGTTGTGTGTCGAGCTGAAAATAACGCGCTTCAAAATGCAATTCGAATTTAATAAGCAACCCACAATCGAGAACTGTGCTACATGAAATTATTTATGCATTCAAACTGGTTGCTGCTGAAATTTGAAAATATTTGAGTGAATTACGGTTTAAAATTTAAAGAAAAATATTTAAGAAATTAAAAAAAAAATAAAAAGAAATTAATTAAAATTTAATTAATTAAAATTAAAATTCATTTAAAATTAAATAATTAGAAAAAAAAATCGGAATACAAATGTTTGAGATTTGCTGATAGAAAACATAATTTTTTTAAGAAAAAAATTAAAAGGACTCCTACTTAAAAAACAAAATTTTAATTACAAAAATTGTTTTTCGGCGTTTCGAAACTAACTTAAATTGTTTAACACCTAAAACTTTAAACTTACAATTTTTAACAATTTTTTAAAGACTGAAAATTTGCAAATCACAACAAAATTGAATACTTAAACAATAAAATTTCAACTCACTTCTATATTAATTTCAATCTAAAAAGACCAAACTTGTATTTAACTCAACTAACACTCAACACAAAAGCAACGCCATTTTGTTATTTCTAAAATCTTTTAAAAGAAGTCTGCTTCGTGTTATCGAAGTAAAAAATTTAAATTTGGAAAATGTTGCTGCTGAAAAATCTGCAACTGTCAAACGCACAACGTGCAGCTATTTTCAGTTGGCTGTCCGCTGTAACCCGACAAACGACATTTACGTAAAGCATGTTCCGGGCTTTGCACGTAAATAAATATTCCAGCAAAGCGAGAATTCAATTGGAAAACTTCAGTGCCAAACGCTGCCGTTGTCGCTCAGTTGCCGCCTTCAACTGCAAATAGAAAATTCCACTAAGGACAATTTGTATTTGCTGCAAAGCGTTTTATTTGTTGGAGTATTCTTGTTGTTGCTCCAAATAAATAAAACACTTGCAATTCAATTCCAAAGTAAAATATTCGAACTTTGACATTCAAAATGGAATGCGGGCACAGTGTGTTGCCGCTCCGGTTGAGAGCAGCGCGCGAGCGAACAGGCAGCGGGTGCGGCAGTCAGTCAGTGTGGCGCTATAATAGCCAGCAGCAGCAACAATTTTTTTTATTTCATTTTTTTGTATTGTTGCGCTTTTACTCCAAACGCAACATTTTTGTCAGCTTTGAGTGTTATTTGAATGTTTGTGTGTGTGTGTGTGAAGCCACTGAAAGTGACAGTGCCGCAAAATGCTCGTTGCAGCCAAATAAATTGTAAGCGCTGTTAAAGCAAAATTCTGCAGATGCTTAAACTGATCCAATTGTGTATTAGATAAGCAAAAGTGCCGGTTACATACTCGAGACGGTTTGTAAGACAACCAGCAACCAACATGATTTTCCACTGACAGCTAAAAGAGTTTAGGGCGTTAAAAAATTTAAATGGATTGTAGATACTCGTGTCAGTTTTTGTCAAGTTTTTGGATCAGTCGGGACTTGACTGACTTAACTTGACTAACTTGACTAACTTAACTTAATTCGCCCAGTGTTGACTTGCGATTTTGGGCGAGTGTTTCTGTCCTAGAAAAGTTTCTGGCATGTTTCTTTGACCAAATCGATTCAAGCATTCAGATACATTGAACTAGTTCCTATATATGAATCAATTCAAACATTTAGATAGATAGAACTTATTTCTATATATGAAACTTCGTTCGACCTGTTATGACCAGCAAAGCTTCTCGACATATCTCTGTAATCAAATCAATACAAGCATTTAGATTCATTGCACTAGTTTCAATATATGAAACTTCGTTCGACCTGTTATGACCAACAAACCTTCCTGACATATTTCTATGACCAAATCAATTCAAGAATTCAGATACGTAGAACTAGTTCCTATATATTCTATTCTTATCAAATCTGTAATTATCTGTAATGACACTTTCATCTACAAAGCAGCAGAAATTTTCGCCCAGTGGTGCTACAAATTTGTACTCGTATACGGATGGAAGGAGCCTACGATTGGAAAAGGTGGGAGCTTCAGGTCAGGTTCGATTAAACTGACCAACCAAATGTCACGCATAGACAAGTGAGCTCCTTAGCGATACCAGATGAAGGTTTAGAGACATCATTACTCAATGAATATCCGAGCACCATTTCCTTTGACAAACTTTATCAATTCGATGTTTTCAAGTTCAGACACTTCTTCTATGTTCATGAAATTCTGGAGCGTTTATGTCAGACAGGACCAGAAAATGTGCTCTATGGTACAACATTTGGCGCATCAAACATGTCAACAACTACAAGAGGCAATAAGTTAGGTTAAGTTGCAAAGGATGTGTACAGTACCAGCTGCATTTCTACTCAGAGCACTGAAAAATTCCCAATTGTGAGTACTTTTTCATGGGTGGAAAAATATCCAACTATCTCTTAACATTCCTTCTCTCTCCTTCCTTCCTTCAACAAACCATTTTCTTTAGCAAATCCGATAGTTCAGCTTAAGCTGCGTTGGTCAAACTGGGAAGGAATCTAGAAAAAAAAACATACAATTGGCAATAAATTTATCTAATTTTTTTATTTATCGATCACAGATTACAACACCGTGCAACAAAAAACCACTTTTGTCCAGAGCCATCTAAAAGTTTTTACAAGCATAAGACTAGAAATCATTCATAGCAACATGGCATACTCAGATTTTCATTTTCTGATTCGATGTCCTTTTAAAAATTAAAGAACAATTACTTTAAAAATTTACAAACATACAAAGTTCAGAGAATTTTTTTTAAGTATTTGTGGTTGTGCAATGATGAAGTTATGTGATCAAATTAAGGAGGAAATTTGTTGCCTTTTCACTACATTTTCTATTTTAAACATTTATGACCAAAATATGTCAGTAATTTCCTTTCAAATAAAGGGTAATTTTTTAGCAACTTTCTTTTTGGCAACAGTGTTTTTGCCAGCTCAGCTGTTTTCGTGTAACATGTTACTGTCAAACTTGTTCAGTTTGGTCTAAATATGTATCTTTTCATATCCTTGAAGTTTTTTAATGAATCCATTTGAAAACAATATATGTTTTGGATCTCGGTCTGTAGTACAGTACTTCAAACTTTATTCTTCTATCTTTATTGGTAAAGAATTAAAAAAAAAATTAGTTTCCATCCATAAGCAAAAATTAATATGCAATAAGAATTAATTTTGAATTTAATTTAATTTTTTTTTTATTTATTTTTTTTTAGACAAAATTATCTATTTTAATTTCTTGCATATGGATGAAGACTTATTTTTTTTTAAGTTTTCATCCATAAGCCATAAAAATGTCAGTTCAATATACAAAATTTAGTCAAAAAGGAAAAGCTTCCTCTTTCATTTGATACCCCTATCTTCATTGGGGGTTAGTCAACCTAAAATAATCTAACCTTAGTGGACCCAAGTTCTCACGGACCTCAAAATCTAACTAAACCTAACTGCTTCTATCCAGTGGTTACTATTTAATGTGCTTTACATTATGTGAGTTTGTACACTTCGCCTTCAGACAACAGCTGTAGCAGTTATTGCCTGAACTCCAGTTATGTGGGTCATAACCTTAAAGAAATACATAAATTTATGTTTTTCAGTTACATGCGAAATTTATGCGCTGCACTAACTAAACCCACCGTGACAGCATAGCTGCGCGCAACATTCCGATAAAAAAAATTGTTCAACAAGACAACTGCAGTAATGTGTCTTCAACTAAAACAACAATAACAACAACAATAATAAAAACCAAAACGAGAACAACGAAATTGCGCCAAAAGGCAGTGATAAAGTGCGGCAAGTGCGCACGAAAAATGCCAAACAAACACCTAACAAAGCACACTCGCTACACATACACACACACACGTACACATAGCGATGCACAAATGAAAAACGCGCTGCATAGAAACGCTAAAGGACGCCAACGGTGCACGGAAATCGCGTTGCTGCGTCGAGCGTCTTTGCCACTTGGCGCAATTCCTTTTATATTAAGTAAGGCGGAGCGCGAGAGCAGTTTACAACTTATTTAAACTTCGTTTCGCTGCTAAATTGATGCTGCACGAACACGCACACACACACACACACAGGCACGCAAACAAACACATAGTTGGTGCGGCGAGTGAGAGAGACGGAGAGATGCATTTGTCTGGGCGCATCTGTGTTTGCATGGAAATGGCGCGCTGCAGGTAGCAACTAGTTAAATTTTAATTGACGACAGCAATCAGCGCGTAAAGCGCACTAAATAGTTGCAGCAGCAGCAGCATCCGTGGCCACCAATGCAATGCATTTGTCGAGCTGCGAAAAACTACACGAGAGCGCGAATTTCTTATATGCGAATTTCATTTGCATTCCTTTTCATTCATTTGCGAATTTCTTTTCTCTTAAGTGCACTTTGCAAATTTCGGCACTTTATGCAGCAGCATGAAATCACTTCAAAGCAACCGAGTCTTTCCCACTTTTTAAGCAGCATGCGAAATGTTTGTTGTTTTTGTCAAAAGTGCGATTATTTGACAACTGAAAAACCTGGAAAAACCTAAATGTTGTCAGCAATGTACAGAATTTTTTTTTAATTAAGTATTTAATTTTTTATTTTAATATTAATTTTTAATTTTGATTTTAATTTTTATTTTAATTTTATTTTTGATTTTTATTTTCATTTTAATTTCTATTTTATTTCTAATTTTAATTTAGTTTCAATTTTAATTTTACTTTAAAGTTTAGTTTTATTTTTAATTTACTTGAAATTTTTCTTTTATATTAATTTTAATTTAATTTAATTTTAATTTAATTCTAATTTCATTTCAAATTCATTTTAGTTTCATTTTAATTTAAATTTCAAACTTAAAAAAATTTAAAAATTAAAATTAAATATTTGTATTTCATTTTAATTTGATTTTCATTTAATTTTGCTTGAATGTAAATTTAATTTTAGAATGAATTTAAATTTAATTATTTTTATTTTAATTTCAGTTTTAATTTTAATAAAATTATTTTAGCTGCAATTTCTGCTTTTAATTTGAATTTTAATTCTCATTTTTAATTTTAATTTAATTATAATTTTTATTTTTATTTTAATGTAATTCTTATTTCATTTTACTTTAATTTTAATTTAATTTTAACTTAATTTTAAATTAATTTTAATTAAATTTTAAACCAATTTTAAATTAACTTTAATTTAATTTTAATTGAATTTTAATTTTATTTTGTTTTAATTTAATTTAATTTTAATTTAATATAAATTTAGTTTTGATTAAATTTTAATTTATTTTAATATTACTATTTTTTTTATTATTATTATTTTATTTCATTATTTATTTATCTTATTATTATTTTATTTTAATATAATTTTTATTTTATTTTAATATCGTTGTAATTTAATTTATTTATTTTAGTTTCAGTTGGAATTTTTATTTTATTTCTTTTTCATTTTAGGTTTAATTTTGACTTTATTTTTAAGTTTTAGAGTAATTTTTAATTTTCATTTTAGTTTCTATTTTAATTTTAAGTTTAAGTTTAATTTTCATTTTCATTTTAGTTTTAATTTTAATTTTAATTTTAATTTTAATTTTAATTTTAATTTTATTTTAATTTTAATTTTAATTTTAATTTTAATTTTAATATTAATTTTAATTTTAATTTTAATTTTAACTTTCATTTTAATTTTAATTTTAATTTTAATTATAATTATAATTATAATTAATAATTATAATAATATATAATAATAATATAATAATAATTATAATTATAATTATAATTATAATTATAATTATAATTATAATTATAATTATAATTATAATTATAATTATAATTATAATTATAATTATATAATTATAATTATTAATTATAATTATAATTTTAATTTTAATTTTAATTTTAATTTTATTTTTAGTTTTAGTTTTAGTTTAAGTTTAAGTTTTCATTTTAATATTAACTTTAGTTTTGGTTTTAATTTTACTTTAAGTTTTGAGTTTAGTTTTAATTTTATATTTAATTTTAATTTTAATTGTAATTTTAATTCAGCTTTAACTTTAACTGTAATCTTAATCTTAAGTTCAGTTTTAATTTTAATTTTAGTTTAAGTTTTAATTTTAATTTTTACTTTGATCTTAATTTACAATTAAGTTTAAGTTTAAGTTTAAGTTTAAGTTTTAATTTTAATTTTAGTTTTAATTTTAATTTTAGTTTTAATTTTAATTTTAATTTTAATTTTAATTTTAATTTTAATTTTAATTTTAATTTACATTTAAATATTATTTTTAGTTTTATTTTTTTGTTAGTTTTAGTTTTAGTTTTGATTTTAATTTTAATTTTAGTTTTCATTTAAAATTTAAATTTTAATCTTTACGTAAATTTTAAGGTTATGTTAAATTTTTATTTTAATTGTAATTTTAATTCAACTTTAACTATAATCTTAATTTTATTTTTAATTTTCATTTTCATTTTAGGTTTCATTTTCATTTTAATTTGCCGCTGAACCGTGGAACTACCGACAATCTAAAATAGGTATCAAATTGAAGGAAAAATTAGTTTCCATTTTTTTTTTATTTTCCACCACTAAAACCATTTATTGCTCTTATTCACTAAAAGCATTGCTAGCAACGTTGGCGTTGTTCCTTTTGGCAGGCCGTTTGGTTTCACTTCAAAACTGAAAAAACGCAACTACAACAACAACAAAAAATTACATAAAATACCAACAAACTTTTATTGGTTTGCGGTTGCTACAATTGCAACTAATTGCTTTCCCTTTTATGCTAATTTTTTGAGGGAAAATTTTTCGAACTGCAATTTTCTCCCAAGCTCGACCACTACGATTCAACTGCCCACACATACACATACAGGCGTGTGTGTGTTTGCACAAGTTGTCTGCACTTTGGTATTTTTGGTAATTTAAATATTTTATAGCTTTTACCACCGATTTTTTGCTGCCGCTGCTCGTTGGCATTTTGTGCTACTGTTTGTTGTAGCTGTTGTGCGGCAGTTTTTACGCCCAACTGCAAGTGTGACACTTCAAATGCATTAGTCCTTGGGCTTTTTCATTGTTGTTGTAGTGAATGGAAATGGCATGTGACAAGGCAGTAGAGATTTTTCAGTCAAATGATTTTTCCTCTCAGCAAAATTCGTTTACAAATGTGTGAAAATGTTTTTTTTTTTATTCTGGCTGAAATTTTTTCTGCTCTGACTCAAATGTTTGACGAATTTAAACATAAAATTTTTGGTTGCAGTTTCAGTGGAAATATTGTGTTATGAATGATTGAAAATTGATGAAAACCATATAATATTAAAGTTCAGTTGGCAATAAACAAAATATTAAAGTTAAATATTGAAAAGAAAAGATATATAAAAAATATAAAAATTTTAATATTAAAAAACAAGCAAACAGTTAATAAATGTCATAAATTGGCCGCTCCCAAAGAAATAAAAAAATATACAAACTGAGTAATAACAAATAACTAAGTAAATGAAACATTAACATGAGCACAAAATCAAAAAGAAATAACAATAAAATTAAAAAAATAACCAAAATAATAATTAAAAAAAAATAACACAACTGCATTCTAACCATTAAAATATATTAAAATAATTGAATAAATAAGTAAAAATTAAGAAATAAATTCATATTAAATTACAATCTATAAAAAATATAAAAATTGTAATATTAAAAAATCAGAAAATATTGAATTAATTAATAATAATAGAAACTAAAATCAAAAAATATACAAATTAAGAAATAACAAATATCTAAGTAAATAAAACATTAATATGAGAGCAAAAATAATAAAACATAAATATAAAAACTAAAATATTAAACAAAATAATAATTAAAAAATAACAAAACTGTATTCTTAACAGTAAAATATATCAAATAATTGAATAAATAAATAAAAATTAATAAATAAATTACTAATAAATTACAAACAAACAAATTTATAAAAAATATAAAAATTTTAATATTAAAAAACGAGCAAATAGTTAATAAATGTGTCATAAATTGGCTGCTTTCAAACAAATTAAAATCAAAAAATATACAAACTGAGTAATAATAAATATCTAAGTAAATAAAACATTAACATGCGAGCAAAAATAATAAGAAATAAATATAAAAACTAAAAAATTAAACAAAATAATAATTTCAAAAATAACAAAACTGTATTCTAAACAGTAAAATATATCTACAGTAAAATATATCAAATAATTGAATAAATAAATAAAAATTAAGAAATAAATTACTAATAAATTACAAACAAAAAAATCTATAAAAAATATAAAAATAATGAATTAATATGTCATAAATTAGCTGCTCCCAAAGAAATTAAAATCAAAAAGTATACGAATTGAGTAATAACAAGTAACTTAGTATCTTTTTATTGTAATTTTTAATTATAATAAAGAATTAAATAATAATAATAATAATAAAAGATTAACATGAGCAAAAAAATAATAAGAACAAATTAAAATAATAATTTAAAAAAAATAGCACTACTGTATTTTGAAGATTAAAATATATAAAAAAAATTAAATAAAAAAAATAAAAGTTGAGAACTAAATTACTGACATGAAAAACTTTAAAGCACTACTAAACGACTACTGAGTTCTGCAAAATTTCTGATCAAAACCAGCCAAAATGTTTGCTAAAACTATAGGTACTTTATTTTTTTCCATCAAATCAAAGCAAAGCTTGCTTCGGAAACATTAAAGCGTCGCTCAAAATTCCCACTCCGACTCTAATTTTACCCCAGCGCGATTTTCCTGGTATTTTTCTTCTTCGCTTTTCTTCTTCACTTCTCCTTCAAATTTTCATCCTTTGCCTTCAAATATTTGTTGTTGCTTTTATTTGGATTCTTTGCCATTTCTTGGCAAACAAGTCCTCTTCCATTAACTCTGCTTAAATACTTTGCTGCCTCTCCGGCGGATAAATGGAGCTTACTTGCATGGTTGCATTCGTGTCGGTCGGCATTAGCGCAGTCTGAGCGTATGTGCGAGAGTGTATTTACATTGTTGTTGCTGTTGTTATTGTTGCACATTTATTTAATTTATGTATGCAACATCTTACGTGAGTGCTATTCATTACATTTTCTTTTCTCCGATTGTACAATGCAACGGCGGGCATGCAATGCGCGCTGCAAAAAGAAAAAACGGCAAAGAGAGAGGAAAAGGAGGTAAGCGAGTGGCAGTAAACAGTACAAAGAGCAAGCGATATGAAGCTTTAAGTAAAATGTTATGTTTAATGAATTGACTACAGATTTGTTTCAACTTTTGCGACAAAGTAGTTTAAATTTATTAATTTGTTTACTCAATGTTGACAAAAAATATTTTCTAAAAGCAACACTATTTACCATAAGAAGGTCCACGAACCAGATCAACCCAAATCCGGGGTCTGGCACTTGCCAAGTTTTTCAACATTGAGCGAAAAGCATGCAGCAGCCAACTCCAGCTCACACCATCACTCCATCTCTCCCCCAGCCATCACTGCAGCCATTAATGGCAACCGACGCGAAATGCAACCGAGCCGCCTGGGAGTGGCGGTGAGTGGCACCGGCGGGGCACTGAAAAGTGCACAATAATTTATTTTGCGCCAGCAGCACAAGAAAATATGCTCAACGCAACAGCATTTACCGCCGACGCCAGACTGCAGCGAGCGGCAATTCACGTAGCAGCAAGATTGGCGCTCAAACTTGTGTGCTGTAAGAGCAGCAAGAAGAAGCAGATGAAACCCAGCACGGTGCAGCAACAAAAGTCGCGTACTCAATTAAAATTCTTTGCCTTGAACATGCGTTGCGTATTAAATGCATAAGTGATGTTTACTGTTGTTGTTGCGGCATTATTCCTTATGAAAGCCAGACAGCGCACTCGTCGTTGTCGTCGTCGCCGTCGGCCAACACATGCATGTTGCACGTTGACGGCTGCATGCGGCATACAGTTAATTGGCACTGCGAACTTGGCAATTAAAGCGCAACCTTTCGAGGCTAAACGCCGCACTCGGCCGCTGAAGTGCGGCGAAGTTGTGCCGCGAGCGGTTTGGCATTGCAGTTGTATTAATTTAGGATTTCGTATTAGCAGCTGCAGCCGCTATTGTGGCACTCGCCACCAACTGCATTGGGACCCCAATGCACCACACAACAAACGAGACGAACAAACTTGAGCAAAGAAAATAAATAATTAAAAAAATGTTCGCTGCGTCTAGATGCTCGTTATTGTAGAACAAAAACAAATTGAAATACAGGAAGAAATGGACGAACAAAGACGTAGCAGAATTGGCCATGGATGCGAAAGATAATTGGCAACATTTCACTAATTCACAATGGAAATTGGCAGCTTTTCTTGACGAGCATAAAAATTATGAAATTAAGTACGGTAAAGTTTCTACCTTTGAGTGGAAGGAAGTGAAAAAAAAGGAAATTCCACGTAATATGGACAGCGAAAAAGTTTAATAATTTGAAGAAGAATTGAAAATTTTAATTAATTCTTACTCTCATTAACTGTCAGTTTTTTTTAATTTAAACGAAATGGTACACAAAATTGTGTAATTTCTTTTTATTTCAGATTGTCGATTTACGACCTCAATAATGAAAGAATTTTGGAATGTAATATATGGATTAGAATAAGCTAGGTTGGGTCAGATTAGGTTTGTTTACATTAGGATAAATTAGATTAGGTTAGGTTAGACTTTCTTAAATTAGGATAAATTAGGTTAGGTTAAGTTTGGTCAGATTAAGCTTTCTTAAATTTGGATAAATTAGGTTAGAGTAGGTCAGATTAGGCTCGCTTAAATTAGAATAAATTATGTTAGGTTAGGTTTGGTCAGGTTAGGCTTTCTTAAATTAGGATGAATTAGGTTAGGTAAGGTTAGGGTTTTTATCTTTTGAGTCTTTCGATTACTAGGTTAGGCTATGTCCACATAGGTTATGTTAGGAAGTTATTTTAGGTTAGAATCATGTCTTCTTTTGACTCTACGTGCTAATCACAATTCGAAAAGTCACAATTAGATTAAATAGGTTAGGTGTTATTCAGTTAGGTTACATCAGGAGATTATATTAGGTTCTGTAAGGTAAGGTTCTTCTTCTCTTCTTTCTTCTCTTTATTTTTTCTTCTCAACCACAATTCGAGACGTGTATAATTTCTTTATCTATTAGATTAGATGAGGTTATATTCAAGCAGGTTAAGTTAGGGTGTTAGATTCAGTTATTTAAGGTTATGTTAAAGAATTTTCATTCCTCCTAGCAACGATTCTAGAAGTGTAATTGTTAGGAGATTAGATTAGGTTATGTATGGATCAGTTTTTTCTTCCTTTCATCCTACTCTTTCTTTTCCTTCTTATTAACCGCATTTAATTTATTCCTTTCTATGTAAGATTCGGTTTTTTTTCTTCCTTTTATTTCTTTTCCCTCTTCCCAAACATATTAAGTTAATTTCTTTGAAAATTAGATTAAATTAGGTTATGTTAGGTTATGTATGGTAAGGATTTTAATTTCTTTCTACCTTCTCTTTCCTTTCCTTTTTTCTAACTACGAATTGAGAAGTGTATCATTTCTTTAAATATGAGATTAAGTTAGGTTATGTTCAATTAAGGGAGTGTTCCCGGGTAGAAGTTTGAAAAAATCGATTTTTTTTTTTTGGCATTTTATTGTACCTTATACTATATACTATCACCCCCAAAGTCGTTTTTCAATCCGCAAACTCAGTACCCACTTTTTTGCATGTTAATTGAAGTAATCTCAGCTCTTTTTGCTCCGCTGATACATTGCGCATGGTACTTTAAACGCGTTTTTCTCGAAACCACATTTTTTGTACTGGCCGATAATTTTTCTCAGCAACTATGAGAGGTATCGACTTTAAATTTTGGGAAAATGTTCTAGATAGTTTTCATTGGATGCTAAACCAAAGTTTTCATCAAAAAATTATTGTTAAATATATTTTCAAGCACTCTAAAGGTAAAAAAAGGTGGCAAAACTGGACAATTTTTTTTCATATGGCCGCCATTTTGTTTCTAATCAACATTTTGACTAAAACTGTGGTTTAGCATCCGCGGAATTTATTGCAGATTAATAATTGCATACCCATTTCTGTTTCAGATTACTGGTTCCCGAAATTTCTTATCGGCCAGCAGTGAAAATCAGCGTGACAAGGTCACATTGATCACTGAAAATTTGTACTTAGAAAATAAAATTTTTTTACACAAATATGAGTTTCTGTTCTCCAAATAATAAGGAACAACAAGCAAAAAACCAGAATCTTGCATGTTGCCTTGTAGCTCCAAAATAAAATTTTTTGAAAAACAGCCTAAAATCGTCATTCTAGACGGGAACACTCCCTTAAGTTATGTTGGGATGTTACATTAGGTTATGCAAGGTTAGGTGTTTTCTTACTTTCTTCGTTCTCTTTCTTTTCCTTCTTTTTCTTCTTCCTAACCACGATACGAAGAGTTTATCATTTCTTTTACTATTATTTTAAGTTAGGTTGTATTCAATTATGTTATATTAGGAGGTTACATAAGGTTATGTTAGGTTAGGTTTTTTTTTCCTTCTTTTTCGTTTCGTTCTTTCTAACCACAAATCGAGAATTGTATAATTTCATTCAATATTAGATTAAGTTAGGATATATTAGGAGGTTAGATTAGGTTATGTATGGAGAGGATTTTAATCTCTTTCATCCTTCTCTTTCTTTTCCCTTATTCTAACCACGATTTGAGAAGTGTATCATTGGGAGGTTACATTATGTTATGCAAGGTTAGGTGTTTTCGTATTTCTCTTTCTTTTCCTTCTTTCTAACCACGATTCGAGAAGTGTATAATTTCTTTAAATATTAGATCAAGGTAGGTTATGTTCAGTTAAGTTATACTTAGTAGAAGGTTACACTAAGTTATGCAAGGTTAGGTGTTTTCTTTCTCTCTGCCTTCTCTTTATTTTCCTTCTTCCTTACCACAATTGGAGAAGTGTGATATTTCATTCCGTATAAGATTAGTTTAGATTAGGTTATGTTCAGAGGGCTTAGGTTATCTTACAGGGTTAGAAAAGGTTATGAGAGGTTAGGTTGTTCTTACTTTTCTTGCTTCTTCGTTCCTAATTACGAAACGAGAAGTGTATCTTTAACTATTAGGTTCACTTTTGTTCGGTTAGGTTATGATAGGAGGTTATCATAGGTTAAAGTAGGTACGTAGGTATGTCTGTCTTACCTTACTTCGTGAAGTTTATAATTGCTTTAATTTTTAGGTGAAGTTATATCTGTTTAGGATATGTAAGGAGATAAGATCGGCTTAAGGTAAGATAAAGAAAAGATTATGTTAATCCATTGTGAATCCCCTCGTATTCATTTTGGAGAAACCCATTAGTCTCGTGATCGATGCGAAATAACTCTAGAATTTCAACTTCTGTCGCATTTGTTAGGTCCTTGAGGGAATTTAGATTAAGGAAGGATTAGTTTAAGGAAGGTAAACCACATTTCCACTCGTATTCCAAAACCGATCCATTGGGAATCCCTTCATGTTTATGTTCAATTGAGGAACCCACTAGCCTTTTGATCGAAGCAAAGTGGCTCCAGAATTTCAACTTCTGCCGCATTTGTTAGGTCCTTAAGGGAACATTTACACTTTTAGTTTAAAACCGCAGCTCCTGGCGAACGTGACAGCAGCATAGGAAGTGTGTACTCATCTTTGCAGTTTTAGGACTCGGTGTCCACTTATGACTTTAATAATAAAAAATCAAGATTCGAAAAGTGTATAATTTCTTTTACTATTACGATAAGTTAGTTTATATTCAATTAGGTTTTATTAAGAGGCTACATAAGGTAATGTAAGGTTAGGTTTTTTCTTCCTTCTATTTCGTTTCCTTCTTTCTACTTTAAAATTGTTTCTTTACTTTAAAATTCATTTAATTCATAATAACAACAAAATATTTTGTGAAAAACTCCATAAGCTCTATTACTCTCTTTATCCCTCTTTCTCTTTCAGACTAGTTGCAAATGCTTGCAGGTGAAGTCAATTTTTGTCAGCTGGTCTCAACGCAACGAACATAATTATTCCAATCATAAACGTTAGATCAAATCTATGTGCAGATTAACCACTCTCAGTAAATGTCTTTGGTCAATAATGGATTCAGAGATTTTCATTAAAAAAAACTAGCTGAAAGCTAGTTGAAAAACTTATTTCGCGCGCATTATGCAAACACTTGCGCTCAATACTAATGCGAAACAAACAACAACAGCAAACAGTGCTTAGCGAACAAGCTGTAAGCAACACACACACATACACACACACATATACACACACACTAAAACACATCCTGTACAACGTCATTTGTTTCACGCGCACATAAAATGCGACTAAATTAAAACTCATTTTGCATGATACAGTCAACGCTGCGGCATTAGTGCCGACACAATAAGCTGTACAGAAAAATTGAAAAAAAAAACAACAACAACAATGAAGAAAAACAACTAACATAACAAGAGCAACATTATAACTGAAGCACCTGAAACACTTCAGAGGGCAATGCGAAGCATGCACCGCCGGGCGGAGTTGGCTGTTGGTTGCCGGTTGTAGCGCTTCGCGAGTGCCGCAGCGTACAACAACATTGCCAGGTAAATGGCTAACGTCTTTCATTGCCGTGGCGATTAAATCTGCTTACGCAAAAGCACCAGCCGCTTCGAATGCGTAAAGCGCGCACAACATTAACGACAATATGAGACGCAGCAACAACAACAACATTAGCTGCTGCAAGCGGCAGACCAGACGCTGCTGTCGTCACCGCCGCCGCAATATTTTGGGCGACAAATGCTCGCATATGGCGACGAGTTGAGCGGACGATGCCAAGAAGAGGAAGAGAAGACTGCATGTCGCATAGGCGAGTGGCTGATGAGGTGGGTGTGGCACAAGGGGGGGCAGCTGGCACTTTTGGTTGCCATTATTTGCTCATTTCATTTTTACTTCTTGCTTGTCTTTCAATCGCGCCGTGTTTTATTGCCGCTCCAGGACGCACAAAGTGTTGCACACAATCGTTGAGGATTATGGCAGTTGTTGTTAGTGTTGTTGTTGTTGTTGTCATTGCATGCCGCACAGTGTTTGAGTGGCTTGTTAACAGCGGCTATTAACGCGCACCGCATGGACGCATATGTTGCATACACAGCACAACCATGACAACAACAACAACAAGTATAACAAAGAGCAACAACAAATGTACTGAACAGCATCCTTACAAATCTTTATGCTGTCTGAGCACAAGAACAAGCAACGCACCAAAAAGACACCAACAAACTGTGTTCGACAACGTTGTTTTGTTTTTGTAAGAACGTTGGCTAAAATGAAAAGTTTATGATGGAGAAAATTAGAATGTAACATTGCACATTAAAAATGCACGTAAAACGAGAAATTAAGTACACACTCCATTTGTGGTTGTGGCGTTGGTGTAAACATTTCCCAGGTGGTGGCTTGACGGCGCAGATGACGTGTCCTTGCAACACTTTAAGACGTCAAGCAGTACTTCAATAAGGTTTCTTTTTATAGGAAGTGGAAATCATGGCAGCTACTGAGGAGTTTGTATGCCACCAACACATTGGAATCTTGACACCTAAATAGACTGCAGCTACATTCTTGTGGGATTAGGAGAGAGATGCTGTGGTCCTGTTCAAACTAATAAAGGATCAGATGAGAACTATGATTATTGTTTTGATGGGTCTCTGTGTAATTGTCAACCAAGAAAACTGGTTGAGTTCTCTTTCTAATGACTTCTGTTGCACCTTTATGGACGATGAAGAGAAAAAACACGCACTCCACCTTCTATGCATTTGTACTGCATTAACTGGGAAAAAAAGACTCACGTGGGCAACTTTTTCTTCAACAATCTTCTTTGACTATTCACAGTCTACTAGGGTTCGTAAGAAGCTTGATTAATCTAGGCTTCGAAATGAGCTCAAACTGATTTAAGGAGTGAGTGAATTTTATTGATTTCAATTGATTGAAGGCTATTCACAGACTATAAGGTTTTGTAATGATATCAAACTGATTCAATGAGCGAGCGAACTTATACTTGATAAACTATGTTATGACAGCGGACCTTTATGGCCCAATCCTACCTACCTACTTACCTGAAAATGCATTGAAAAATGAAAGAACTGTTCAAAACTTAAACTACAAATTATGTGAAAAATTCAAAATGTTATTTGAAAAATTTATTGAATTTTACGCTTAGCTCAGCTTAACCTAACCTAACCTTCGCTCAGCTCTCTCAAATTAAACTAAAACCTTGGAAATTTACAAACCTCCAATTTCCCATCTCACCTTGTTGCCAACCCAGTTCGTTGCACTGCATCACAGCAATGCGTGTCACGTATACGCACCGTTGTGCGCTGAGTTTTTCGCTCGCCGCATTCAGCAACAAAATTTGCAACTACTTTGAGAAAATATTAAAAATAAGTAACTGAAAAAAAACACAAGCATTGTGTAATGGTTGGTAGCGAATTTAAGTGGTTATTATGTTTCCTCAAACGGCCATTTCGGCATTGAAATGTTACTGGCAAAAGTTAAACGAAATAATTGGACTGAAATGGCTTGACCCAACCTTGTAAAAGTTGTGAAAGATGAAAGCGATCAATAGTTAGTTATTGTCATTATGAAATAAAATAAACTTTTTTCTTCAGTAAAAAAGAAAATCAACTTTATAAAAAAGCATAATAATTGAATAAAGTTGTTGCTTAAAATATATTAAACCAAATTGCAAATAATGTATAAGAAAATTAGGTCAAATAAATTTCAAGTATTATGAATATGAGGGTGAGAGTATAAAAACATAAAAAAATACAAAATTATTATATACATTAAAAAAATTGTGTTCTATGTATATTTGTGTATCAAGATTCAGCGAGCAAGGGATGCCGGTATTAAGGTGAATCATTGCGTTGGTTTAAATAGGATGTAAATGTAAGGAGACAGAGTTTTGAAAGAGAGAGAAAGTTTTTAATACGATTAATAAAGGGTGACCGAATAAGGATAAAATGGACAGAGAAAGAAATTTAAACAAAACAACAATGGTGTGAGATCTCTTACTGATTCTGGCTTCATTTTGAAGCTTCATTCGTGTTCATGGAAGAGTTCATAATTTGAATTTTCACCTCGATTTTGCTTTTGACAGTGCTTCAAGCGGTCGGTTCAATTTTTGATGTCTTGGCCCAATAAGCATTTTTCTAACTTTGAAACCAATAGTTTTTCTTACTTGCGTAGTGTTGCCAAGTTTGAAGATGCCCTCCTGAATATAAAATAATCTCTGCCTCTTAGCAGGACTTTTTAATAGGAATAGGAATTCTTTAAGACAAAATTTAGGAGATTTTATTTTTCTGTTGATGGGTTTTTAGGCCTAAAGTGGAGTTTTTGAAGATTTTTGGAGAAGAAAAAAAACATCAATTGAACCAATCAATTGCGCTTGTAGCTCAGCAGTGTTGCCAGCTCAAGAGATTTCCTCCTAGATTTAGGAGATTTTTGGCCTTTTAGGAGAATTTTGGGAAGGAAGAACTGTTGGAACAAATGCAGTATAGTATAGCGAACCCTCACGAAAAAAAAAAAACTGAAAATTGGCCCATATAGAGCGTATTTTGTTTGATACCCATATCGTGTAAATCAGTTGGAGATTAATTGAATTTTTTGATAAAAACTTTGAACTTTGACCCTAAACCACGCCTTTTTTGGCGTTTCCCCGGCAAAATTTTTAGTTTGTTAGGTTCAGGAGCCAACCCTCTATATAAAAGTATACTAATTTCTTTTTTTCACGAGGGTTCGCTATACTGCATTTATGCCGAACTGTTTAGGAGAATGTTTAGGATATTTCGATGGTAATATATTTGACATCGTTAGTGGCACTGTCGTTGGCCTTGTCGTTTAATTTCATTTAATATAATTTATTTGTATGCTTCAAAGTGTGTTATTTGTCCAATGAATGAATGAGGATTACAAAAGCGAATTTCCCACCGATCTCATTTTTTATATGTTTTGTTTGTGTTAAGTTATTAAATTCGTGTTAAGCTAAATGCGTAAAAAGGCTGCAATAAAAAAATATTTTTACTTTTTTTATGAGCAGTTCAATTCCTTACAATAATTATAAAAGAAAATTAGAAGAATGTTTTAATTTTTAGGGGGAAATTTCAGCCTTTTTTAAGATTTTGGAGAAAGTTATTTTAGGTATCTGACAACAACGTGTTAACACTAGAATGCCCGTAAATCTGACATACCTAAAATGCCCATACGTAGTCTCTTTGACTACATTATTGTTTACTGATTATTTTTTTAAGTAGCAAATATGAATAAATGTATACGAGATTAAACTAAAATAAGCATTTAGTTTTTACTTGTTTATGGTTTAAAAAGTAAATTCATTTAAATAGCGTACTTTACACATAAATGGATAAATTTAATTTGGAATTTGTGAATGCATTTTATGAGTGAATTTTGAATTGAAAAACTTGGGAATTGTCGCAGCCTACTATGACATTATTTTTTTTAAATGTTTGCAATTATTTGAAATTTTCATATTTCGCAATTGAAGATGCATATTTGTCTATTTATCAGTAAGATTTGCTGAAAATTTTATATAGGTAGTCAAAATTACTACTTTTGTGCATTTAAGGTAAATTTTGCAAAATTGGGGTCAACATTTTTGTTTACAACATTTTAAATTTTTTATTCCATTTAGCTTTAAAAATTAATAAAAGTCACGTGAGATATTTGTTTAGAAAGCGATGCAACAAAAGTTATTTACAATAGAAGACATCAAAATGACTACCTTGGGCATTCTAGTGTTAAGCTGAATGAATAAAAAGGCTAAAAATAAAAAGAAATATTTATTTATTTATATTTTATATATAAAATTTTATATTTATTTATTTTTATTTTTTACGAAAAGTGTATTTCTTTACAATAATTACAAAAGAAAATTAGAAGAATTTTTTAATTTTTATTTTTTTATTTTTTTATGAGAAGTTGAATTCCTTACAATAATTATAAAAGTTATTAGAAGAATGTTTTAATTTTTAGGAAGCAATTTCAGCCTTTTTAAAATTTAGATGAAAGTCATTTCAGATATCTGACAACACAGCGCAGTTCATTGTCGAACATCCCAGTATTGCCGCAAGTCGTCTCTGTGATTGTTCCATCAAAATTACAATGACCCTAAAAGTATGCCATGCTCGGAGCGCAACTCGTTCTCAAATATTCTAGTATTTCCTCATTTTTAAACTACTACATAAAATGGTTACCGAACATGGTTAGCCAACAGCTGCCTTGACAATTTGTCCCCTTCGAAACTACAATCACTTCAAAACAAAAACACTTAAGCATAGATTTCAATTTTATTTCAAGCTTTACTTATTGCAGCAATGACGGCACTACACTTTTTTACATTGAAAAAAGTGTTATTTTCTGTTTGCAACGTTTAAAGTGTGTTTGATTCTCGTTTCGAATACGCTCGAAGAAATATTTGAAATATGCCCAACACAAGTTGCACTTACGTCGAACATCGATGCGCTGTTGCCGCTTGCAGGTGCACTTTTTGTTGTCATTTTCCAAAGTGTCGCACCAACACATATGAACCAGACACAACTCTACACTCTCACACACACATTCGCACATAGATAGATAACGTTGTCTGCACGCACGCACAATTCAGCAATTCAATGGGCCATGCAGCGAATGATGCGCAAAATGTTGGCGCGCCAAATGGTTACTGCAAGAATTTACTGTCCTTAACAACGGTATCGTTGCCCCCTTACCGCACCACCTCTCCCTTACTTAGTCACACTGCAAGCGCTTTGAACAAAAAAAGTGCCAGCGCGGAAACAGTTTTTCGAACATTTAGCCGGCAGTTGCAGTGCTATTTAGTGTGTCTAAATATTGCTGTGTGTGTGTGTGTCTGAGTGTATAGGAATGTATGTGTGTGTGTGTGCAAGCGCTGAACTTTCGGGCAAATGAACTAAATTGAACGCTTTGTTGATTTGCGCCACCAGTGCGACCGTTGTTTTTAGTACCAACTCACACACATACACACGCACACATGCACAGCAAATTGCAGCGTCATGCCGCAGTCCTAATAGTAGTTGTAGTTGTTGTTGTTTTTGCCAGCGATTAATTTGCGCAACTTTTGGTGTGTGTGTGTGTTTGTTATGTTGCAGCAATTTTTTGCGCCTGCTTTGGCAGCTGTTTGCTGTTTGTGTTTATGTGTGTGTGTGTGTGTGTGTGCGTTCGAAACTGATGTAGAACGCGAAAGCCAAAACGCTGCAAAAGTATGCCCTTTAGGGTTGCGCTGCATTTTACGCACTCGAGCGTGAAAAAGCAAATAACAACAACAAAATACCACCAAAAACGAGAAAAAGAAAACGCCATGAAAAAAAACAGTACAACAAAAAGTAAAATATAAAACTGAGTGAAAACTTTTCGGCCAAGTTAGTGCGCCTTGTGGCGGAGTTAGCTGAAAAGCGATCATTTATCAAAGTGCACGAAATCCTTGAAAGTCGCCTTGGGGCCAACTGGGTTGGTTCGGAATTGGTGCGGCCTTGAGGGCAGCTGGTGGTGGGCGTCGGTTTCGTGCAACAACAGAAGCAAACCCAGATGAAAAGCAAGCAAAAGGTGCACGCGCATTATTCTTTGGCGAATTAAGAGTGCAGCTTTTGTTTACGCCATTTTGCCCATTGAGGTGCATTACCATTGGGCACAATTTTTGCCTTAACAATGCTAAGTCGCTTTTGCCATGATACATGAAAGTATAAAAGATAGTGTAAAAAGAGAAAAATCTCACAAATTTTGTTTTCTATGCGCTTAAATTAACTTCTTAACTCTTTTTTCGGTCTAATGAATGGATTCCATTCAAATGGAAGAATACTGAACAAATTCTTTTGGAGTACAAAAATATCCATTAACTTTCTATGGGAAATTAAAAATATGGATTATTTTCCAAAGACTTTGAAAACAAATTTCATTGGTTAAAACAATCCGATTTCGGGTCACGGAAACGAGTTGACCTAAAAGTTTACAACCTTACTACTTCATTTGCATGGGAGGCGCCCTCTGGTGGCGAATTTTTGAACTTTAATTAATTTTGTATTTTTTGCACTTGAGAATGTTGTCTATTGCTGAATAAATCATTCAAATCAGTTTAATAGTTTTTGAGATAGAATGTTTCCTTTCTTACTTAACTCTTACAATAACAATTTACATTGAAAATTACTAGTTTTGTATGGCAGCCCCTTTAACAGTTGGAGATAACTGTTAAGTATGTATGGAAAAAACATTCAAAATAAAAAATAAATATGGATCAGTCTTACATTTGATACGACTGGGAGCAACCTGGGAGCAATTGGAGCCCATTTTATAAAAACCATCATTTTGTATGGAAGCGCCATTAAGGATCGGAGATAGGGCGTAAGTATGTTAGAAGGAATTGTTCAGAAGGAAAAATGTATGTGGTCACTAATAGATTTTAATCCTCCATGAGCCATTTCTGAGCTGCTGTGGAGCAACTTGTTGAAAATTCAAGCGATTTTGTGTACCTTGACCTCAATGCGAGGCCATTTAACCCCATTCTAGCCCCCCAATATTTTTACCCATGCACTATTTCATCAAACTGCATTAAATAAGAAGTTTCAGACGAAACCCCATTATTAAGAATCTCCATATAACATTAAATCATGTCTAAAGTCTACACTATGTCCATGTTTATGAATATATCGATATTACTTCCCAATAAAAGCACTTATTTGCGTTTTCATATTCATATGTGTGAGTGTGTTTGTGCTCAAATTCTCAATTATTGTCAAAACTGTCATGAAAGTTGTCGAGAATTTCAATTTTGAAAATTCGTCCAATGCATTGCAGAAATCGTTTCAATGTTGCACACAAATGCATACATGTATTTGAGTGCAACCAATACAACAACAACAACAAGGAAAACAACGCGGCCAATAAGCCAATACAGTTGACATACGAACAATTAGATTTGCGAATTGAATTTGTTGCGATTTGCAAACATTCACAAACGAACTGCCGGCAGCAATATTATCCAGCACAACAACAACAACAGCAAGTACATTGCCAACATCATCATCATCATCATTATCATGTTCAGCATTAGTATCATTAGCATCATCATAATTAGCAACATTGTTTTGACAATTATCGGTGCATCTGATGTCCATGTCGTGTCATGTTGCACACACACCCCAACGAAATGGTTAGAAAAATCGCACACATTTCACATTTCGGTACCGCTGAACGACAGCGAATCGTGTGCCAATTGTTTGTGCCGTGGACATGCTCGATATTTGTTCGCCACACTCGTGCACATGACATTAATTGTGCGGCTGTCATTGAGCGCTTATTTTCCTTAATTTGCACTGACAGCGCGCACGTAAAACGTTTGTCGATTGAAATTCAACTCCACGCAGCTGTCAGACGTATTTACCAATTTTATCCGCACGCTTGCTTGCGTTTTTCCATTCGGTAAACGTCAACTATGCAAAACAAGTTTCAAGTAATCAAATATTAAATGTAGAGTGCGGTCGAAAGTCCAACAAAGAGCACTGACAGCGCAGTGCTTAAAATTTTCAATTCCCGAAGTTTTTTAGTAGTTTTTGGCATATTTATTGCAAACAGTTTATTACTCTTAAATAAAATTCGTATTCGTAAATTTCGTATAATTGAAAACTTATTGACATTTTTAAATCTCCCAAAAACTACAAAATCTTCAATGCTTTTAAATGAATTACATTCAATATTATTGCACAATTTTGCTTTACCCAGAGGCTGTTTGTATTTTGCACATGCAGTTGGTTTGTTTAATATTCTGCATAATGAAATAAAAACATTATTGTTGCTATAGTGGTATGTGCAAAGTACAATGGTAGAAGTTTAACAATTTCAATAAGAATTGGCAAAATTATTGTAATTCATTGCGTTGTATTGAGATAGCAGAAATAAAACTCTTATATTATAAATGAGTCAATTTTATATTTTGAATAGTTTTTTAACAATTTAAGGCAAATGCGGTAACAAAATTGTGTTTCTAAACCTTAAATATTTAATATTTAAATATTTTCTATTTAAAGATTTTTATTTACATAATAAATATTTCATTTAAATTTTAAAAATCTTATCGTTGGTTATTCAGGGTGACAAAGTCAAGGTCACTGACAGTGTGAGTCAAAATTTATACTTGTCTGTTAATATTCGAAAAACTAGCTCAATGCCAGTTTCATTGTTGCTTCAAATATTAGTCCAACAACTAGAGACAGGAGCGACAGTGTAACAGTCACTTTGGACTTAGTCTTAGTCTTAGTCTTAGTCTTAGTCTTAGTCTTAGTCTTAGTCTTAGTCTTAGTCTTAGTCTTAGTCTTAGTCTTAGTCTTAGTCTTAGTCTTAGTCCTAGTCTTAGTCTTAGTCTTAGTCTTAGTCTTAGTCTTAATTTAAGTCTTAGTCTTAGTCTTAGCTCATTTACTCGTCCTCACTCCCATCAAACCATCCATCCAACTTGCTTGACTCGTCCTTACACCCTTTAAACCATCCATCCAAGCTGGGAATATGTATAAAAGATTTCATGAACAGTTAAATAAAAATTAGCATATTGAATAAATGTTTTTTTTTGTAACGAATAAAACTTTAATGAAATACAAATTTGTATTCAGCATTTTCGATTTGACATTTCACATGTAAACATCTTTAAATATTTTTATTTTTTATTTTTATTTCCCATCCCAATGTAATCATCGCTAAAAATATACCAGAATCTAGCAGATTTCGCTGTTCATCCTCACCAAGAGTCATCTACTTCTACTATGCCTTACGGCGTTTCTTTAAATTCGTTGTTATAAAGAAAATCTAGTTCCACAAACAGCGCATCAAGCGAATGACAAATGACGCTGTCAGCAAAAGAATCTGCCGCCGCACACAAACAAAAAAAAAGCAAAAACTGTTGCAGAAAAAAGAAAGTCATTTCATGGTTGCAGTTCAAGTGGCATGTTGGCTAAGCGGATTGCCGCAAAGCGCCCAGAAAATCAATTTTTTAAGCAAGAGCCGGGCACAACTACATAATAAAAACGTAAATAGCAAAGCCAGTTGACAACAAAGAAAGTTCAACAATGGCAAATAAGCAAAACAAAAGATTGAGCAACAACAACTGTAACAAGTTACAGACAATATACCAAATGTACAGTAAGACAAAAGGCAGCCAGCATTTTTTGCTATTAACGTAAATTTGAATCGCATTAGAATAAGTTGACGTAAACTGCC
Organism: Melieria crassipennis; assembly: GCA_963668005.1. Taxonomy (NCBI): domain Eukaryota; kingdom Metazoa; phylum Arthropoda; class Insecta; order Diptera; family Ulidiidae; genus Melieria; species Melieria crassipennis. The sequence continues at coordinate 100,863,537 of OY764961.1, forward strand.
TATTTGCTGTAGCTTTTTTGTTGGTGTCGCTTTGTTTTTTTGCACCCAAAAAGATGCTGACAAAAGCAGCAAACGAGACTGATAACACACACACACACATACTCACACATGTCACTACTGACACACACATACACACGTACAGTGTGGGAGTATATTTATTTGTATAAGATAGCAGCGAGCATGCGTCAGCCAGCCGGGCGTATACGTAACATGACGGCAAATGGTTTACTGTAGCGAGCGACAGCAGTTCATTGCACAAAAAGAAATTTAAAATGCGAGTATTTACGTAGCAAAGCGAACGTATATAAATACAAACAACAACAAAGTCGTACACAAAGCACAACCAGCAAATAAACAAACAACTGATAACAAAGTGTGGGTGACGCTGGAGCCTTTAAAAATGCCGACTACAAAACACAACACAATAAAAACAAAAAACAACAATCACTCGAACAGTACAAGTACACGATTATGCAATTCGTTGCTTTATTGGCGAGCATGTCGTATAAGTGTGTGTGTGTGTGTATGTCTCTGTGTATGTGTGCTATTTGTAGGCATGGGTATTGATTGTGACATCAATTGAATTTAAAATCGAAATTGCAAATGTTACTCAAAATTTGTTTCGTGTGGCTATAGCTGTGACTTTCTTTCTATCTGTGCCTCTGCGCCACTGCAGCGAGGCAAATGGAACGCAAGCCGAGCAAATTTCCATAGCAGCAACAGCAAAAACGTACAAGAAAGTAACACAACGACAAAGACGTCAATAGGTACGCGCGTAAGTGTGTGTGTGTGTGTGTGTGCTAAGTGGCTGTCGTTTATTTTTATAGGCCGCTTAAAGGAAATTGGAAAATTGTTGTAGTTAGCGTTGGCGTATCTGAATTTTTTATTCATTCAACTGGCATTCACTTATTTTATTTTTTACTTCTCTGTGCTTTACGAATGCTTCAGCGCACTGGCCGCATGCTAATTGAGTTGCACTAAAAATAAATTGTAAAATTAAGTAAAGCTTTTTTGGTTATTTGAAATGATAACCAAGCAACTGAGAGTAGAATTGTGTAAAATTGCAAGATGGAATGGATTGGATGCCTTGTTGAAGCTCAAAATACTCGTAGCATCAAAAACGTAGAATCAAGTAATCAGCACAGACCGAAGTAAGATTAATAAATATAAATACCTCTGCCCCAACTCAACTCACTTCGCCTCACTGATGCAAAGGTTTAAAGAATTAAATCTTTATTTTAAAATTTTTTTATTTTATTATTTTTTATTTTATTTTTCATTTTATTTTTCTTCTAGGAAAATGGCACAAAGCAGACCCAGCGGCGACAGAGAATTGTATTATAATTAAAGCACAGCCTAAAAATATGCACGAGAAACTGCAACAAAGCAAATCTACGCTTTTTTAGGAAGTTCTCGTGGCATGTTTGCAGGAGGAATCAAAAAATTCGATATGTTTTGTTTTCAACTCAACTCAAAATCTGATCACAATCTGTTAGCGCCAATGAGTTCAATAAGCAATAGTTGAATTAAATATATTCTGAATAAATGCAATCAGCAAAATCACTTAATTTGAACAATATGCGTACATATCGAAACTCTAAGCCGATTAGAAAAATATGAACATTATATTCCAAGATAAAACCTCAAGTCTTTTGCTTAATTTATCATTTCTCTGACAACGCAAATTTCATCTCTTCAAAAATTTCAACTTTCGCCTCACTGATGCAAAGGTCAATTTAAATCTTTATTTTTAAATTTTTTTATTTTATTATTTTTTATTTTATTTTTCATTTTATTTTTCTTTCAGCTCAACTGCGATAACTTAAAATTGACTCAACTGATTTCGCTCTGTTTGAACCAGTGCTGTCGAATGATTGTGTCTCCTATTTTTGTTCTTTTTTCAATTCTTTGCTTATGCACTTAACGTGACCGCAGTTGGCTGGCAAACGCTTCGCTTGGCTTTTCGTTGGTTGCAGCGTCAGCGACGCAGTCAGCGAGCGTTGATTTGACGGTGTTTGGCTTTGGCCGGCGCCATTTGCATGCAGCATTTACGCACGACTTGTCGTTGGTCGGTGGACATTGCGTGCTTAGCAACGCGTTTTACTTCTCTCTAGTCCTTTCGTGGTTGTGACGTTTCGTTTCGTTTTGGAATTTTACGCAATTTCGCCTTAACGAAACAAACTTGCAGCCACTTTAGCGAGCTGCACAGCAGCAAAAGTAAAGTAATACTTTTTTTTTTTGATAATTGGTTGACTTGTATTGAAGGACAGCGTGAGTGAACGTGCTGTATTTTTTTTTTAAATTAGTTCAAGTAACTTTTTACTAATTTTTCAAACTTATTTTCAAGAAAAAAATCCTTAACAATTTAAATCTATGCCAACTACAAAATTCATTGCAAACAGCTGCAACTGAACTGCAACTAATGGTTGTTAATTTTTCTTTAGACACGCAACAATTCCTGGCTGCGCACCATTTCTTTTCTAATCCAAACACATACACAAATATATGAGCACAACAATAACACCAACAACAACAACAACAACAACATGAAGAACAAATAACATAAATATTCAAGTGTGAGAAAAAAACAATCGAGCATGTCGCAGGAAATGCAATAAACCCCACGACACAGCGGCGCATGTGTTTTTTATGGCACTTCATTAATAAACGCTCAGTGACAATAAAGCCAAGACACATATTTGAAGTCGGTGTGTAAATGGCTAATATGTCGTCTGGCTGGCGGCGCACATGTGCGGTATTTTTTTCCTTTGTGCTCGGTTATGGAGAATTTCAGTGAAAAGCCCAGAGCTCAGAGCAGTCAATACAGCTTTAAGGCCAGCAATGGCATCAAAAACCAAAAGAAATTCAGTGCAGTTTGGTTTATTTCAAGTCTGATAAATGAGCATAAAGAACGAAAAAATGTTGATTTCATAAAAAAGTAATTAAAATTCTAGAAAGAAAGTTATAAGAAGGAGGGCAAAGAAGTTTAGAAACGATAGTTCACAAAAGACAGATGAGTGAGAGACTTTTAATTAGTTGCTATTAACTTTATTATTCAATTCTGTAGTCACAACATTTTGTATGTCTACCTACTGTAGGACTATAGTCTCATTGTATATCTGATGTTTACAAAAAAATTACACTCTCTAATAACATTTTACTACAAATTTTGAATAAGTATGAAATAAACACTTAAACACATTTTCAGTCAAACCTTTTTTCTGACGTTCAAGTTAATTTCTGAGCTTTGATGTATTCAGAGACCTATAGCAGAATTTGATGGCCAATATTTTCATGGTACATTTTGTCCCTAGAAAGTCCTGTTTTAAAGGACATTTTTGGCACTTAAAAGAAAAAGGGTCCAACTGACCCATAAACATGGGAGCAAGAGGGTTAAAATGTTCCATACAAATGTTTCTCGTGGTATTTTACAGCAAATTGCTGAACACTTCATGTACCTAAAATGTAAGCTGACATTGTTGTTTTATGCCTATTCATAGTAAGAATATGCAAAAGGAGGAAAACTTTGACGCAAAAAACAAAATTCAGACATAAACATTCAAAACGCTCATACACGTACATTTTTTTTTTGGCCCCCTATACCAGAATTCGTTGTCAGAACCTTGTTAACTATTTCAAAAAAATTTCCTTTTGTTATCCAGTGTTCTTTAAACTACAAAAATAAAAAAGTTATGAAAAAAGTTTGAAATCTATGGCATTGTAAACTTGAAAATAATCATCTTATCAATATAGTTTGACCTTGAAGCGTCATTGGCGCTTCTCTGTTGCTCATAGGGATGGACAAATTATAATTTTTTTTAATTTATTCTAATTTTCTTTAAAGGTTTAAACAAAAGAATTGTAATATCTCTTGACAATGCAAAAAAATATAAAGTATAGTAAAGGAAAATTCATTATTTTTGCATGAAATTTATGATTTTATTAAGCATACTTAGAATGATCCAATTCAAGTTAAATAAGCACCGTTTGGTTCGATATTTTGTTGCCACTCTTATAAAAATTGTTCCACAGCAAAGTCATAAACCATAAATAAGAAAAAGTTTTTCCGAAAAACTTGTAATCACTTGGTGCCAGGTCCGTACTAAAAGGTGGATGAATAATAACCTCCCAGACAAGCTCTGCGGAGCGTCTGGCGAGTACTATCGACGTGTGTGGCATATCCTGCAGTAACACAATTCCTATCCTATTGGCCAAAGTTGGTCACATCTGGGCGATTGGTTGCTTCAGACAATCGAATTGTTGTCAGTACAGGTACGAATTAAGTGTTTGACCGTAGGGAAGCAGCTCATAGGAGATGATTTCCTGCCAGACCCACCAAACCAAACTCAACTAAAGCTTCTTGACCATCAATCCTGGCCAAGGATGTGTGAGACCTGGCGCGTCCTACTGTAACACAATTCCTCTCCTATGGGCCAGAGCTGTGTGCTGTCTGTCGGCGTTTGCTAGCTTCAAACAGTCCAATAAATAATAAATAACAATTAATAAATAATTAATAATTAAAAATAAATAATTAATAATTAAAAATAAATAATTAATAATTAATAAATAATAATTAATAATTAATAATTAATAATTAATAATTAATAATTAATAATTAATAATTAATAATTAATAATTAATAATTAATAATTAATAATTAATAATTAATAATTAATAATTAATAATTAATAATAAATATAAATAATAAATAAATAAATAAATGATTCACTGTCAATCACATCAAACACACAGCTTACTGACTGTCAATCCTGGTTTGACCATCGTTTGCACTGTGGTTTGACCACAAAAATTTTCGTAAGTGAACCACTTTTCATCATCAGTCATATTTCAATTCAAAAATTAGTCGATTTGGTGGCCATTCAGCAGAGGTTTAGAGGTGGAAATTTGGTCCATGGGGTCTCATACATCGACTTTCTTTTTGTGGTCAACTTTATTCAAATGGTTTCAAACGATTTTCTGTGCAATGTTTAGCTTCTGGGTTATCCATTTATGTTTTCCATGTTTTTATAGACATTTTCAACAATTGTGCTGCCATCAAAATTAACCAAAATTACGCTTGATTGGCTGCTACACTGTTAGGATCATCAACACTTTTCACATTTTCAGCTACCTGGCATGTGTGTTTGCCTCTAGAAGAAGAAGAAGAAAATCTATGAAATATGGTTCCTTCTCTTTGCTGATGTCCATCTTTAACAACACTTAAATAAAAGTAAGTAAAACAATTACAAACCTGTCTGAAAAGTTTTTTTAGTACAAAACCTTGTCTTTCCAACGTCATCTATTTATCTATGGATTATCTTATCTTTTTATTATTATAGCTTTTAATGCACCCGATACCAACTAATGAAAAAATTATGGATTTTTCTTTCTTCTTCTTCTACTTCTTTCGCTACATCTCTCTTAGGCATTTTTGTTTTTTGAACAAAAACCACAAATTGTCAAAATTAAATGGTTCAACTACTTCTACATAGCATAGCTTTAAATTAAATATTAAATACACTCACTTTTCCATAGGTTAACCTCAGTATTTTTCCCTTCAGGTTGCTTGTCATTTTTGTTTATCTGCCAGCCTCTCTGTCCCATGATCGTAAATTACAATCAAGCGTCTCCCAAGTTGGCCACAACCAACAGCCATAGCTGTCAATAATTGGCAAATATAGACAACGCAAACAGGCCGACCGACAACTTGCTGTACATACACAAATACTCGTACATACATACAAACATATGTCGACGACACGTGCGTGGGCCCGTCATGACAAAAATAGAAGACAAATGACGGTCAATGGACGTGTAAGTGTACTCCCGATGCGTGCGATTGCGTGTGTATGTGTGTGTGTGTGTTGAAGTGCCAGATGAGAATTTATGAGGCGACGCTTTAATTGCCACAAAATGCCCACATAACCAATATGCACACACATACATACATACATATACCATATGTGATATACATATAGACAACATTGTTGTATGTATGATTTTTTGTTTAAGTCGACAGTCGACATCTGATGGCTGACTGCTCAGTTAATTTGTAGTGTTCTTTTTTGTTTCATTCATTCTGTGTGAGTGTGTGTATTGTTGGCCACGTCCACTCACCTTTATGACTGTTGTTGCATTTCTATATTTTTGCTTGAGTGCATTGGGCACTTGACAACATTATTACACACTCAATTCGTGTACATGTGTTCGTTTGGTGTTATTTGTAAGTAATATGTCTGCTGTATTACTGGGCCACGTGGGCCACTTCCACTGACCATACAAATGGCCAATGAGTGGGTAATGCACGCCCACGACCTAAATTTCCCATGGCCAACATTTCACCATCGAAATGTCTCGCTTTCGTTCGCGAGTATTCGAGATTTCCACCTTATGTCGAGGCCATTTACTAACACTGTGCAACATTGTATGTGTCGTCATGCGGTCGACAGACGGTTGGAGTTTTATGGCCCAAAATATGGCCAGTGGGTATTTTCGTTGTTGTAAATCGGTCATTGCGCTGCGCCACAGACAAATAAAATGCCAGTGTGCGCAATAAAATTAAATCGTAATAAATTTCGTTGATGCGAGAAGAAAATATATGCTTTTTTGGCATTAAACTTTCAGCCTTAGGCCATGTAGTGACAACACGTGACAGATAGTTCGTACAGACAGGTGACCACACTTTGAGTTGGACATTCTGCATGTTGTGGATTAATGTGGCTGGAGAATAATGAAAGATGAGAAGAGATTAATTGAAGCTGACACATTGCAATGGAAGCAAACATCAGCGCTATAAGCATGGCATGTCATAGGTTAGGCTAGGTTGGAGTGACAGCCTCCTGCGTGAAAAGCTCACTTATCTTCTCAGTTAAGCTCAGTCATCTTCAGAGGACGTCTGTCTATCATCTTCGAAGGATGCCTGACTATTCTCGGAAGATGTCCTCATAGGATGATTGACTGTCATTAGACGATGTATGTCTATCTCCAGGTGATGATTGAATATATTCAGAAGGAAGAAGCACGTCTATCACACTAGATTGTCTTCATAGGATGCCTAACTGTCCTCACTATCAGAATGTTCCTATCTATCAACTTAATATGAGAAGATATCAGAAGATGCCTTTCTCTCTTTAGAGGATGCCTGACTATCCTCAGCAAACGACTAACTTTTTTCAAAGGATGCCTGACTATCTGCTGAATATTTCTGACAATCCTCGAAGAATGCTTGACTATCTTCAAAGGATGCCTGACTATCCACAAAGGAAGCCTGACTATCAGAGGATTCTTATCTATCATCGAAATATACTTGACTAACCTCAAAAGATGCCTGTCTATCCTCAGAGGATGTCAACTATTCTCAAAAAACGACTGACTTTCTTCAAAGGATGCCTGACTATCTGCTGAATATTTTTGACAATCCTCAAAGAATGCTTGACTGTCTTCAAAAGATGCCTGTTTATGGTCTTCAGAGGATGCCTGACTATCTTATGAAGACGTATGACAATCCTCATAGGATGATTGACTGTCATTAGACGATGTCTGTCTATCTCCAAAGAAAGCCTGACTTTCCTATCTATCATCGGGATAAAGTTGACTATATTCAGAGGACACTTGATTGCCTTCAGAGGATGCCTAACTGTCCTCACTATCAGATTGGATCATCCTAATATGCTTAATTTAGAGGATGCCTGACTATCCTCAGAAAACGACTGGCTTTCTTCAAAGGATGCCTGATTATCTGCTGAAGAGTTCTGACAATCCTCAAAGAATGTTTGACTGTCATCAGAGGATACCTGTTTATGGTCTTCAGAGGATGCCTGACTATCTTATGAAGACGTATGACAATCCTCATAGGATGATTGACTGTCATTAGACGATGTCTGTCTATCTCCAAAGAAAGCCTGACTTTCCTATCTATCATCGGGATAAAGTTGACTATATTCAGAGGACACTTGATTGCCTTCAGAGGATGCCTAACTGTCCTCACTATCAGATTGGATCATCCTAATATGCTTAATTTAGAGGATGCCTGACTATCCTCAGAAAACGACTGGCTTTCTTCAAAGGATGCCTGATTATCTGCTGAAGAGTTCTGACAATCCTCAAAGAATGTTTGACTGTCATCAGAGGATACCTGTCTATATTCAGAGGGCCCTTGACTGTCATCAGAGGATGCCTGACTGTCCACAAAGGAGGCCTGACTATCAGAGGATTCTTATCTATCATCGAAATATACTTAACTAACCTCAAAAGATGCCTATCTATCCTCAGAGGATGTCAACTATTCTCAGAAAAGCATTGACTTTCTTCAAGGGATAGCTTACTATCTGCTGAAGATTTCTGACAATCTTCAAAGAATGCTTTACTGTGATCAGAGGCTGCTATCCTCGTTGCCTATCTATCATTCGAATGTACTTGACTAACCTTAGAACTTGCCTGCCTATCTCAGAGGTCGGTTGACTATCTTTAGAGATGCCTAACTATCCTCAAAGGAAACCTGCCTATGAATGGATTCCTATCTATTATCGGAATATGCTTGATTGTCCTCAGAAGATACCTGACTATCTTCAGAGGAAGTCAAGTATCCTCTGGAATCCTCTGATGATCAGGCTTAGTTCAAGGATCAGAGGATGACTGGCTATTCTCGAAGGAAGCCTGACTATCAGAGGATTCCTATTCTCAGAGGATGCTTGATTATCTTTAGAATATAATCAAAGAATACCTGACTATTTTTTAAGAATGTACGACTCTCCTCTGGGCCTAGGAAATATTTTCTAAAGACTTTTTGAAAAGGAAAATTTTTTTTCTGGAAAATCCTATCTCAAACTTTTAACCTTTTGTTCTAGTAAACTTTTGGTCCCATGTACTACTCAGCAAACTGCTGATCTATTCAGTTTCTTATCCGTGAAATATTCAAAGGAATCAGACCTTTGGATATTTCAAAATTAGCGAACGTTGAGCTATTGTCACTTCCACCGAGGGTTGCTACATCGTCTATTTTAACCGACGTTTCAAGGGAACTAGAACTATTCTCGGGGTCTAGGATTAGTAAAACATTCTCCAGACTTCCAACGATTTTTCAACAATCAATGTATTTTTTTCCTACAAGGTTTGACTGATTTGATTGTTCACTTATAAAGAAAAGAGAAAATTTTTGAGTTTAAGTTTTCATCTTCGTGACCTTCTACAATTCATCCAAGAAATAAACCGATTGAATTAATGAAATTTTTGAATGACTCGCAGTAGAGACAAATTCTTTCTTTCCTTTTGTGTTCCCAAACCGTCCGCTTATGTCAACCATTTCAACCTAACCTCACTAACCTAGTATCACTCACATAAAAAACAATTTAATTTCAAAGCAAAACGATTGTCCTCGAAATATTATGTAAAAGCACTTTCACTTTATGAAAATGCAACAACAAGACACGATCACAACCAGCCACATAACAGCCGCACCACAATCGCATCAGCAACACAAAATTCACAACTCACAACAAAAAATCAAATTTCAACCAAAACACGTCCGATGCGCCGACAAAGCGTGCGTGGCGAAAAATAAAGGATGAAACGCGGCGGCGGTGGCAGCGCAGCAGTGAATTGTGCTGCTTTGCGTTTTTAAGCTGCTTATGGCGCACGCTAGCAAACCGCCGCTGAGCTGCTTGCGGCTGCTACAGCGACCACCAACACAGCAACAATGCAACACCGCAACGTGTAAGCTGTGTCGCTCGGCGCCGCAACACAGCGCGTGCGCTCTATTTTCAACCGCAACTGGTCAATTTGCTGTGTCTATGACAACAACCAAAACGGCAACTATAATCGAGGCGGCAAAAGAAGAAAAACAGCAACAACAGCACTGCCAGCCATAAATCGCAGTTTAGCTGCTTATAGACGTCGCTACGATGCGCGTTGTTGTCGTTGCTACTGTCGCTGCGACACGGGCACTTGAAGGCCGGTCAATGCGCGTGTGAGATGAAATGACACATGTGCGCGTTTGAATTTGAGTTCTTTTGCGACGAAATGCTGGAAATAGTTGGTCGAGTTTTAAATATTTCATAACAAGTAAAAATGTTGAGTTTTTTTGAGTTATTGGCGCTATAATTTTATAGTAATAAGTATTTAGAACAACAAGAGTCGAAGAGAAGAGGGAGAGACAAGAGAGCTGAACTAACTAATCCAGAACTCATTCTTCTCTTAGGCAAAACAAGCTTTGAGTGACTCAATTCACTAAACTTTTATGAAGAACTACCAGGACTCGGCAACTTTGCAAGCTAGTTTGAAGTCACCCTTAACCCTTGGTTGACCCCATCAGGTTTTGAGGAAAAAAATTCAAATACCTAAAAATACTAATTATTTCTCATTTGAAGTACCTTCACCAAATATGAAGTCAATGGGCCCAATGAATCACGCTTCTCTTAACCCTTTGTTGACCGAAAGTAAATTTTTTTAAGTTTTCTAAAATCGACAGTTCAAATTTCATGTTTTTACCTTCAGCGGTCAGACAGTCAGGACAAACAATTATATGTATATACACTATGATCAACAAAATTATCCATTGTAAAATGCGACGAAGTACAAAAAGTTGACTGACGCTAACAGCTGCCAAACAAAAACTAATGATGCAATACCGCTCAAAATTTGACACAGATGTCAGTTAAGGTCCTACCGACCTAAAAAAAACCTGCATCGGGCAACGACGGAAAATATACAGTCCCGGTACTTATTGATCATAGTGTAGATTACAAGATTTTCCTTCAATCATAGAACCACAAAACAACAACAAAAACCCCTATGAACAAACAATTTAATTTATGTACCAACCAATTCTAACCAACCAAAGTGTTACACATATAAATTGTACCGACTTGAAATTAAATTTTGTACTGCAAGCTGTAAATTTGTCTTCCACATAGTGTTCATATGTTCCATTAAAATGCCAAGGAGGTGTTAAATTAAATTGCAACAACAACTTTAAGCATTAAAACTGCAACAACCTTTAGTCTTGATCCACAACGATTCAATTTTAAGTTCATTTTAACGAATGACTTTAACGAACCAGACAACATTCAAAAATGTTAAACATTCCTATTAATCTTGGCATTAAAATGTTGTTGTTGTTGTTGTTGTTATTACTACAAATCAACAGCAACTATTGGCCCGTCTGCTGATGTCTTTAAGCATTTTAAAGCATTGTTTACGCAGACTGAGTGACTGGTTGACTGACTGGCTGACTGACTGGTTGGCTGGCAGTGGGGCCGCAAATCATTTGGCCGGCATCAGTTAAGTGCAAACAACGCACAGCCGTTTGCTGTCATTAACAATACAAACACACACACAGACTTAAACGAGCACGCACACGCACGCATGAAATATACTAGTAAAGCCAAGAGAAGCCAACAAAAAACAAGAACAAATAACAAATGGCAATTTTACGTTTTGTCTGTGCAACGGCTGCGTCACCGTCGCCGTTGCCATTGCCGTTGCCGTTGCCGTCTCCGTCAGCTGCTCGAACGCAAAGCAAAATGTCATTACGCACTATGCTCGCATGTTGGCTGCCACATGACTGACGCAACAACACAACAGAGCAGAGCAAAGTAGAGTAGAACACAACATATGGTCGCCCAGGAATGCTGAAAAATGGCAGCGCAACCAAAAATTGCGCATTGTTTTTGTTGACGTCGTTGTTGTTGTTTGTTTGTTTGTGCGCTGTTGACGATGAAGAATGTGTTGACATGAGAATGTTGACTGGAAAATGAAAAATTTTCACGCAAATTGACGCACACTCACTGCGGGAGCGTATGGCTCTGTGTGCGTGCGTGCGTGTGTGTTCATGTTTGTGTGTGTGTGTGCTTCTGGCGGTGGAGGGCGAAACTGTGCCACATTTTCGAACGGGTGTTAAAAGCCAAAGTAGCTGTTTATGCGTACCGTAAACGGATGTACTCCGCATGTATGTGTGTATGTGTGTGTGTGTGAGTGTGTGCTTCTGTGTTGGAAGTGTTTTTCTCGCAGCCTGCGCATATGAATGTATGCTTGTGTGCGGCAAATGATTGCCAGCTGTTAAATGTTGTTGAAACTGTTTGCAATTTTATTTCAATTAATTTCGGCACTTTCTCTTTTTCCGCTGTATGTGTGTATGTGTGCTTGTGTATAGTATTTCTGGCAGTGTTTTGCTGAAAACCAGTGAAATGCAGTAAAATGCAAAAACAAAAACCTCTGTGCAGCTCTTAATTAAAATGTGAACCTTGACCGCTTGCCATGCCAAGCGTTCGTAACATTTGCGAAAATTCATTTTTAAACGTCGTTTCATATGGAATGCGCTCAGCCGAAAAAAATATCACGCATACGTCCAGCAGTACGAGTGAGATTTTTGCTTTTTTCCGCATAAAAACAACACTCACTTAACTGCTGCTGAGGAATTAATTACGTTGCGGCAAAAGTGGCAAATTCTTATATACGAAGAAGTATTTATTTATATTTTTTAAGAGTATTTCAACTTTTCTTTTCTTCTCAAGAAATCTTGTTGAAAATAATTTAAAAAAATGAATTACTCATACGCTCTGTGGAGCATTTAACACTATTTATTGCCATCAAGTGGTATTTTGCGTGAGCTTTTCATATATTATTTATGATAATTAACTTTGGAAGATGGTAATATTGTAAAAAATATTTAAAAATTACTCTTACGCTCTGTTCTGCCTTGAATACTATTTATTGACATCAAGTGGAACTTTGAGTTAATTTTTCATATATTGTATATGAATATTGACATTGGAAGATAGTAGGATGGAAGTTATAAAAAATAATTTTAAAAATTACTCATACGCTCTGTGGTGCATTTAACACTGTTCATTGCCACCAAGTTGTACTTTTAAAGGGCTTTTCACATATTATTTATGATTATTAACTTTGAAACATGGTAAGATTGTAAAAAATTAATTAAAAATTACGCTATAAAATTTAGGATATAAAACATAATAAAAAAAATTATGAAAATGATTTTTCATATATTGTTAAGAATATTGACATTGCAAGATAGTAGGATGGAAGATATAAAAAATAATTTTCAAAAATACTCATACGCTCTGTGGTGCATTTAATACTGTTCGTTGCCACCAAGTGGTACTTTTAGTGGGCTTTTCATATGTTATTTATGATTATTAACTTTGCAAGATGGTATAAATGCAAAAAAGTATTTAATTAAAAATTACGCATACGCTCTGTTGTGCCTTTAACACTATTTATTGCCATCAAGTATTTTGAGTGGACTTTTTCATATTTTTGTTGTGATTATTGACATTGGAAGATGGATTTTCGTTAAACTGAAGTAAAAGAATTGCAATTGGGATTATTTCTCTTCCTAATTCCTTATAATTTCTGCTGAAACAATTCTTTAGTAAAACAAAATAAATTATGAAAATAAAATTAAAGACTTTATTTAGCATTGTAGAATTGTTCAATTTAGGTCAAATATGCACAGTTTTGTGATGATGATTGATTGGTGTAATCTCTCTAGATCAATCGAAAGTAGCTCCTATGGCTGACGGATCCCTGTCAGACCCATTCACACACACAGCATCACCTTGTTCGGTGTCAATTCTGAATTCTGCGTTCACAAATGCTTGCGGGAGGCTCACCAACTAGGTAGAGGTATCAAAACTTTCTAATCGAACTCTCGTAGTCATCGAGGAAGTGTGTAGATTTATGCTGCCATAATGACAAACATCTTTCCTGTTATTCAATTCGGACCGTTTTCCTTCAATTGAATGGTATGTAAGGACGTTTTGTGGCTACCTTTGTATGAGACACACTTAGGTCTACTATATAAATCAATAGAATTGAGTATAAAACGTCCCAGTGCCACCACACACACACACACATAAGGCATCACCATGTTTTACTTCAGGCATTGCTTCGCGAACGCTTGTAAGTGCTCATCATCAGCTTGTAAGATCATCGATCTTTTACGCTTCAATATAAATTAATCATATTTTGCGCGCCCAACACATTCCTGGATCTTGTCTTTGTGTAAGTGGTTCAAAACTGATTCAAAATCGACTATTGCTGATGTGGCTATCTTGTTGAACTTTTTCAGTGATTCGATGACCAGAGCGTGACTCACCTTTTACATCAAACTTACTCAAAACGAGACAAGAATGCGCTACTTTGTGGACGTCTGCATCCTCTATGGTTGCAAGAATAAATTTTTTTGTTGATCTTTAGAATAGTTTGAAGTTTTAGGAAAAATACGAAATTAATAAACTGAATATTTAAGTTTAAAGAAGAGAAGTATAATGGTATATCTTGACATACCAAAGGAAGAAGAAGCATACAAAATTAGAGAACTTTTTAATTTGACGTTTTCTTTCAATTTAGATACTTTTTTTGAATTTTGGCTGAAGTAAATGAAAACATATTCAAATTTTCGTTATGCGTAAAAAGTTGTATGTTTAACCCATTAAGCCCTGAGCGTTGCGTTTGCGCAACGTTTTTTGAATTTCGCTACATTAAGTAATTCATAAAGACATAAGACTTGAAAATGGGTAGAATTGGATTAGAATTGATCGTTTTAGATTCTGCCATACTCAAATTTCAAAATTATTTAAATATTCATACGTTTTTTTCGATCCAAAGTCAAAGGTTTTTTTTGGGGAATTTTTGAAATTCAATCAAAAATACTTATTCTTCAAACCTATAAAAATCCCTTAGTGGGCTGCATTTTGCAATGCTAAACTATTTAAAAATAAGTTTTGAAAATTTTTTTTTGATTTTTTAAACAAAAAATACGCTTTAAGTTTTGTGTTGCGCGAATGCAACGTTGGGCCTAAACACTGCCAATTTTCATACAACGCAACGCGTGAAAATGTCAAAATCCATGCAGCTGATATTTTATTGGCACATTTTATTTTCGGCAAATGTTTGATTTTGTTTATTTGTGTAATTTTTGCGAAAAACATGACAAAAAAAAAACATGGTATGAATTTTTTGCTTGATGTGTTTTCTTGATTAGGTCAATTAATAAGAATGTGTAAAATTTTATGGAAATCGCACAAGCCTTTCTGGGGTCAGATTTTAATGGGTTAATGATTACAGCCACAACGATGCGGTTGCTCTCATAAAAAACACTCTAAAATACAGGGTCCGAGTATAAAAACTAAACAATTTCTTATGGATGTTGCTAATATAAACACATAGAAACCTAAGACGTAAAATTTAAAATTTTAACTTTCCCCAGTAAAAACCTGTAGCGAAAGAGTTAACCACTTAGGAGCGCCGTTCTTATCTGCTTTAGAGAAGATACCCAAGCATAACATTAATTCGCTGCTAAACTTCGCTTGGAACACCCACATTCTCACTGATCAACATTAAGGAGCCAGAGATGGTACCTCTAAGGACTCAACTGCACCTTCGGCCTGGCAGACTTGGCCAGCCCAGCTTACCTATCCTAACTTTAAGCAGCACTATGCATCAGATCACAAAGTTTCCATCCAAATTAATTCCATTAATTAACTCAATGGGTTGCAAGTTGATTCTCATTGTAACAATATACCCAATAATTACAATAAATCACTCAGACAACCCGCAGAAAATGCCTTTATACCATTGTCAATGAATAAAACACATCCACGCACAAACCCACAATAACACACACAGATACACACAAACGCTTTCTATTCTCATTGTTATATTTTTGCAGCATCAATGTCTAAAACTTTTCATTTATTTTTATATTTCTTTTGTTACACATTTAAACATTTTTAAGTTGAAATAATAAAAAACAACGAATTAAATATCACTCATACGACCTGTGCGACCAATTTGTGAATTATTACTGAGAAGCAATTTCGAAAATAATTTTTCACATTTTCACGATATTTTTCTAAGACGCTTATTGATACTTTGTAGTATCAATGCTTTTGTTCAACCCAGCGGAATCTGCAATATTATTGCAATATTTCTTGTGTTCGCAAACATAACAAAAAAACGTATAAGAAATTGTCTTTGAAATTGTTTGGCTCGTTTTTTTGTTACACGTTTTATTTGTTCAGTTTGCCGTACAAAATATGACGCAGCATTATTGGATGAGAGCAAAAACTATAAAGCTTTTACTAAAGCAACGCACAAAAAAAACGAAATTTAACACAGGCATGCAAAGGTCAGAGCAGCATACAGCCACACTGACAAAAAAGGCACCCGACATTATATTTATTGCTGCTCATATCAAAATGCAATATACTTTGACTCTTGATTAAATATTTGCTCACTGCTGCTCGGCTGATCAATGGACGAGCCAAAGGCCGGCCGACATACTCGATGCATGAAAAGGTTGGCCGCTTATTGCGGAATGTGGGTCTGTGTGTGTGTTTGCGTTTGTGTGTATAGGTAAGTTTTGCGCTACACTGGCAGCTGTGATTGCTGCATGTTAGGTACGTTTAAAGTTTGCTGTTGGAAAGTATTTATTTTCTGATTTAGGTGGACAGCTATTAACAGTTGTCAACGCGACTTTTGGCATAGGTGCGACATTAATTTGACTGAAAGCTGAAATCGAACATTTGAAATTACATTAAAAGGACCATAGCCAACTTCTATGCGAAATATATGAAACTGTTAAACAAAAATAGTTATTTAATTTGTATGAATGCTGAAATCGTAAACTTAAAGTCACATTAAATCGACAGCTGTGCACTAATTTTGATGGTTTATGACATGAAACTTTAAAACAAAAACATTGATGTTGTGATTTAAATGTTTTCCTCTAATGAGTTATGAGAAATGCTTTAAAACAAAAATCTTTATTTGTTTAAAAGCTGAAATCGTACACTTGAAACAACATTTAATCAATAAGTGCTCCTAATTTTTCGCTGATTTAAACGACTTCCATATAAAATATAGGAAATTTTTTAACAAAAATAATCAATAAAAAAACAATAAATAATAATCCGAAAAACAAAATCAATTTTTCCAAAGTAAAAAATTTATCTTTAAACACTTCTTTAGTTTAGACTTATTTCTAACATTTAAGTTAAATTTTGGTGTATTGATAGACGATGGCAAATATTTTTTCGGTACATTTCTTCCTTAGAAGTCCTATTTCAAATGAAATTTTTTGGCATCTCAGGAAAACAGTGTCAAATTGCACCATTAAAATGAGAGCTAGAGAATTAAAATTTTTCACAAAAATGTTCTTCGTAATATTTTATATCAAATTGTTGAATACATCGTATACTTAAAATATAATGTTACATGTTTTTCGCATGCCGGTTCAACATAAGAATTTACAAATGGGGAAAAAATCCTGCAAGGAGGTTCTACAAGGCGGTACCCTCCATTGGACGGCGCGGAAGTAGGCAAAGGCATCTACATTGAAAGGACCAAGTATTTATTTATTTATTTATTTATTCATCAATTAGTTTTTACAGAACTTATCGGAATTTCCAACTAACGCCAGCAAGCACAGGACAGAACCAGCTGACACACTTTCTCCAGATCAATAAACATTTATAGCGCCAGTTAATGTATGATAGCAACATTAGAAACCCTCTTATACACCCAAAGAAAATATTTTTCTTTTGAATTTCGTGTTTAAGTCACATTTCAGTTCAATAGTTTAATGGGTCTACGTTGCATATGAGTAATGCATTTACTGCGCACTGTAGTAAAGCGTAAATAAAAGTGTACCAATTTGTTTTTTTATTTTTATAGAATCCTAAAATTTACTAAATTTCGATATTTCATTATTGCAGTGCAAACGGTAAAACCAAAATTTCTATACTAAGTATATAAAAAATTGGATTCTTGATTACTTGTTTCAATAATTTCCAATTCAAACATTTCTTTAAATAAAAATATTCATTTACTTTCCTTGCTAATACTACCTGTCTGTGTCGATATTTTACAAATTGGAACATTTCTTTAAATAAAAATATTCATTTACTTTCCTTGCTAATACTATCTGTCTGTGTCGATATTTTACAAATTGAAACATTTCTTTAAATAAAAATATTCATTTACTTTCCTTGCTAATACTATCTGTCTGTGTCGATATTTTACGAATTGAAACATTTCTTTAAATAAAAATTTTCATTTACTTTCCTTGCTAATACTATCTGTCTGTGTCGATATTTTACAAATTGAAACATTTCTTTAAATAAAAATATTCATTTACTTTCCTTGCTAATACTATCTGTCTGTGTCGATATTTTACAAATTGAAACATTTCTTAAAATAAAAATCATTTACAAATTTATTCAAGTCAGCAAAAAATTCCCAACGTTAAAAGGCTGGAGACCACAAAAATTCACAGTGCAACAGGACGTATGAGTAATCTGTAATAATAGTAAAATTCAAATAAATTGCACAATAGGTAAATAAGGAATTTTCGTAGACCGCAGAGATTTCTGGCAATTTTCAATTTAATTCTTGCAGTCACACGCACACACAGACTTACACACAGTTTGCATATGAAATGCATGCTACAATAAAATTACACAAATGCGCAGACAAAGCAGTTTCGACACTACAATGTGAAAGATAGAAATTAATCAAATAATGTGGCCAAGTAAATTGTGTGGCTTTTAAAATTTTACTTATTGTTTCATATAGCATACACACAGACGCACACAAATAATGCAAACAAAGTAAAACATTAAGCTATTACCACCATAACAACAACAAATACTACTACTACTACTACTACTAGTACTACTCCAGCAATAACAACAATGCCAATTTTCAGCACAAGCAATAACATTTCAGAGAAAATGTAAAATTTATATTCATGCATAGTTGCTTTTGCCATGGTTGCCGATTTCGGTCCGTTGCCGATGGATATGGCAAAGATGGACAACGTGCGGACAGTGCAGCAGATACCAATTTGATTGCTATCCATTTCCGGCACTCACACCAGCACTGTGCCGCTGGTGTTTTCACTCGGCTCTTTTTTTGTGTTGGTGTGACGGTTTGTGGTTGCGTGATTTTTACTACAACATTTCCTATTCCCATTTTTAATTTACATGTTGCCTGAATTGCCGAAAAGTCGAGAATATCTGAAAATGGAAAACAGAAAATAGAGCAAGTCAAACACAATATTTCACACACACACACAAACATAAAGACGAGTGCAGACAAGCTGGAATTTATGTCGTTTGCAGTGAGAACTGTCCAAAGCTGTATGGATGAGTGCAGGCAGGAGCGTTTGCAAAGAGTTGCTGGCAGCACTTAAATAAATAATTGCATTTTATACAACAAAACAAATGAATTAAGCAAAGGAAATAACAAATGTAAAAAATTCTAAAATGTAAATAAAAAGTTGAATTGAAGTTGAATAAAAATGAAAAAATTAAGTTAAATAATATTTGTTTTATTAGACTAAACTCAGCATTATGTGATATATTAATTATGAAATTAATCATTTTAATTCATTAATTATAATTATAAATTAACAATTCCCCAATTCACAATTTCATTGTGAGATTATTGCATGGATTTCTGATTGAAATATAAATCCAGAAGTTCAGTTCAAACTTGTGCTAAAGAATTTAACGATATTCCATTCAGTTGATGCTGCAAACTTCTGAAAAGTTGAAAATCAAGTGACACTTTTTCAACAGCTTTTAAGTGCCAATTAACAGTTGAAGGTGTCTATTGAAGCTGTTCACTTCATATCTCAGTTGTCACTGCATTATTTGTCTTCACTAATTTAGCAAACTTGTGATCATCGATTTAATGCAGCCACTCAGATCTGGGTTCATACTCAAGTCTACATTTTTAGATCGAAGTTGTTTCCCTTATTCACTCCGCTTGCGAGCAAAGGGCTTCAACAAGGCAAATTCCTTGTGTTGGTTGCGTTAATCAATTGAAATTCTGCCAGAATGATTGGCCTATCGCTGGCAGTCGTAGTTATGTGATCAAACTGCCATCTGTTGTCCCCTAGGAGAGACGCCTCCGACTGGGCGGTTTTTTACTTAGTTATATCCGTTGCTGATAGGTGGAAGAGTTGATATTAGAGGATTAGTGTCTTCTCTTTAGAGGGTTAGTGTCATCTATCAGAGGGTTGGTGTCTTCGATATTCTAAGTTATATAAGCGCCCTCTACATATCCGTTACTTATAGGACGAGTTGATATCAAAGGGTTGGTGTCTTCGATGTTCTAAGTTATATAAGCGCCCTCAACGTATCCAGCACTGATAAAACGAGTTAATATCAGAGGGTTGGTGTCATCGATGTTTTAAGTTATATAACCCTCCTCTACGTATCCGTTGAATATAGGTCGAAGGACTTGATATGAAAGGGTTGGTGTCTTCGATGTTCTAAGTTATACAAGCGCTCTCTACGTATCCGTTACTTATAGGACGAGTTGATATCAGAGGGTTGGTTTCTTTGATGTTATCTGCTGAATGCAGGTTGAAGGAGTTGGTATCAGAGGGTTGGTGTATTCGATGTCCTAAGTGAAATGAGCTCCCTCAACATATCCGTTGCTGATAGGTGGAAGAGTAGATATCAGGCGGTAGGGGTTAATCGATGTTCGATAAGTTATATAAACGCCCTCAACATGTCCGTTGCTGATGGAACGAGTTGATATCCCTCTACGTATCTTTTCAATATGGGTTGGAGGCGTTGATATCAGAGGGTTGGTGTATTCGATGTTCGATTCGATGCGCCCTCAGCGTATCCGTTGCATATAGGTTAAAGGAGTTCATATAAGAGGGTTTGTGTATTAGATGAGCGATGCTTCATTTTCCATTCATTTGTACTGCGTTGCTGTTGTGCTTACACGGCTACTGTAAATGAGCTCATCACAACTGATTGGAATGTGAAGAATTATAACTTAACCCAATATAATGGAAGGGACTGTGTAATGTTGATTAGATGGGAAACGATAAAAAGAACATTTTGTAAAACTTGAAAAAGAGCGAGGGCCGAGCCTTAAGTGGGAATCGAACTCACGACCCCAGGGATGAGAGTTTACACTGGGCTATCGGGGCGGCATCTTTGACCCTAACTCACACTTATTACTCACTAGCAATTGACGGAATCATGAAGCAGTAGAGTCGGATAACAATAAAATAACACAAAATCCAATCCAAACCTAGCGAGATGTCACTGATGTAACTGCTGCTATCAAATAAGAATCGGCCAGAATGGGCCTGGCGGTGAACGAAGGCAAAACGAAGTATTACTTAGCCACCAGAAGGAATTTAAGGCGATCAAGCAGTTGGCTGGTTGCTGTGAAAAATACTTTCGAAGCTCTCAAGGATTTAATATATCTTGACACTGACATTACCAGCAACAACAATGTAAGCCTGGAAATTCAGCGAGGAACAACAATTGCCAACAGGATATCATGAGTTCAGAAAGCAATAAGGATATAAAGGCCTTTCTAGACCGACAAAACTTACACTCTGCAAGTCACTCATCAAGTCGAGCCATCACAAAGTGGTTGCTAATAGCTGAACCCTAGTTTTGAAATCTTGATAGTCGTGTCAGCCGACGTATGTGTTTTTGAACTCTCAACCCTTTGACTTATGGTTCAATGCTCTGATAGCTTTAATCAGTGACTTCAACCAAGTGTTTTCTCTAGAAAGATGAATTCTCTAGCATGCTTTTAGGCTTCACTCAACTTAAATCGACTATAAAATTTATTTGTTTAAAAACTGTATTAATTTAATTTAAATTTTAAATTTTTTTTAATTTTAATTTAATTTGTATAAATCCTTCAATTCCCCAAAACCTCTTTACTTTTGCCAAAACCCACATACTACGCCTCTGTACTTTCTCATTCATTGTAATCTATGTTTTTTTCCATTGTAGTTTTACTGCTTCGTGCAGGCATATAAGAAATATTGTTGCCTCCACGCACTCAACTGTAGGCACACATGATACGCATTCAAATATCAAAACAATACAATCACAGATAACTCATTCACACACATAAACACACATACATACGAACTGCAGCCTTACGCACTTCCTTACACATTTGTGTAAGCCCTAAGCAAATTTTTATATATGTATATAAATTCCAACAAACTATTCGGCTTTTGAAGTTTTGAAATAAAACGAAATTTTCTCACACACTTTCTGTCGCTTTTTTGCCATGTATGCAGTTTTGTATGGTTTCACATACAAAATGTGAAAATTCGCACAAAAATTAATTGTGCTTATAAACAAAATAACACATAAAGCAAAAACCAGGCCACGAATGTTCATCTAACGTTTATAGTTTGTGTGGTAATGCTTCAATAAGCATGAAAATCTCAATTCTACAAGAGTTGGTTTAGTTTAACTTGCTGACTGGCAGATTTTTAGTTAAAATTTTATACATAACAATTTTTGTAGTTTATTAAGTGTTCATATTTCAGTTGCTGCGTGTGAATGAAACTTAAATTTCATATCAATATTTTATATGACAATAAAATTCATATAAAATTGAGAGAAGCTGCAAATTTTTGCTTCAACTTGATTGTGATTTGAAAATTTGTGAAACTCCAAAGAAACTATGAATAGAAATGAGCCTTTATAAATGAAAGTAAATGGTAACAGGAGCTACAGAAATATCATAGTTACAAATCTGTCGAAAAACAATTTCATCCATATTTTTTCATTTGATTTTATACTGAAAAGTACGCTTTAACTTCTCTGCCTTAGTAGCTTTCACAGCCCTAATTGCTTTGGCTAAAAGTTTACACTTAGCCTTTTCATAATTTAGCTGCCTTAATCGGTGCGTCTTCTTGCCACCTGCCAACTAACTAAATGCAACTTTTTGCCACTTTATTGAAGTAAAAGCGCCAAGATTCATGCAACGCTTTCAGCGCTCGACCATTTTGTATGCCACACCTTCGCCATTAAGCCTCATAAGTCAAAGTTTTAGCTATTTCAGTGTTCCAACCAGAATAAAAAAAATATATATAAGTAGTATGTATATATATAATAAAACATATATACTTTTGTAGCTGATTTATGTAGTGCCGTGCGGCCGTATGCTCGTTGGCAGCGCAATTATTTTGCAACGCCAGCGCCAACTGCCCACTTTGATGCACTTTATGGGGCTCGCCAACGTTTGGCGCGCTACGAAGAATGCAATTTTTCATTTTAATAATCTGTGTAATACCAACAAAAACAACAACAACAACAACAAAATCTATGAGTTTAAGCGTAAAGCCAAGAAAATTGCACACTTGGCCATCAGCAGCAGCAGCAGCCGCCGTTGCCGTTCGTTCTTATAAATGCTGCTTGTTGTTGGTGTTGCAGGCGTTGCTGACACAGGCTGCAATTTTTAATTTCCAAAATGAAGTTTAATATTTTTGAAATTTTTTTTCAACTCCTCTTTGAATGCTGCTTTAGCATAGCCCGAATTGTTGTTGGCTGGTGTGCGTTTCACCTTTTCCATTCTTTTAATTTACTGCATTTCCTGTATCTATGCTTAAGCGAAGAGGCTAAGTATGCGCGCAGCCATATTTTTTTTTTTGTCGCTCCTTCGAGTTCGCTAACCCGGCGTGTGCGCTCAGGCATTTACTCGTAAATTACTCGCTTTTTAAGCTGTTTGTTGGTGTTGTTGTTGTTGTTGTTCATTTCTCTGCAGGGAAAATAGGCAAGCGACGCTTTGGGCATAAACTGTGCGGCTGCTGCTGCTGCTGGATGTTGCTGCTGGATATTGAATGCTGTATGCTGAAAATAGTCGGTTATGCCGCATTTGTTGACTTAAAGAAGCGGAAAATTAAATTTACACAAAGTTTGAAGTGTAAATGTTTGCTGCAGTATAGAGCAGGTGAATTTAGTGGTGAATTTAATTGAATAGAAATTAAAGAAAAAGCCTAACCTGACCTAACCAAAAGAGCTGAGAGCAAAAAATCCGATTGGTGGTGAATTTAATTGAATAGAAACTCAAGTAAGAAGCTAACCAAACCTTACCTAAAGAAAGATTTGAAGACGACAAGTTCGTTGAAGTAAATATGATATATACATTTATATACATTTATATACATAACATAGGAACATTCAACAGTTTGCCCATACTGAATAATTGATTGATACATCATCGCCAAGCTGAAGTCTCAGTAGTCATAAATATTTAAAATATTTGGAATATTTGTTTATTCATTATTTAAAGTCTAAACATTTGCAAAGGTGCAAAATTAATTTCTTATAATTTTAATTAATAATAATTTTCAAATTGAAAATAACTTACACTTATACCTCTTTTTGTGAAATCCATTTTTTACTTGTATGAGGTCCAAATCTAAACTAATTCAATACGCTGGTTTTTATTAAGTTTATATAAGCGTTTTCGTTTTTTATTTCATTTAAATTCGTTGGCCATTTTTATGATAAACTCTTCACGTGATTCCAGTTTTACGTAGCTGATTTTTGTTTTTCGGTTCAAGCGCTTCGCTGGACCAACAGTGCGTATGAATTACATTCATTTTTAAGATAGTTGAAAATTTGTTTAAGTTTTTACAAGAAGAAATATTATTTAATGGCCTTCAAACTGGATGAAAAAATCCTAAATTATCAAAAATAATTCCACACGTATTTTTCAGTTTTTGGTTCTGTTCACTTCAGTTTCAGTTTTGTATTCTGTGCACAATACAAAATTTACAAAAAAATATTTGCTAGTTTTTGTCTATTTACAGTTTTTAAATTCACAGAAAATCTAAAAACATTTTTTTCTCTGTTTGCTTTGATTAAAAATGGGTTAATACTTTATTTGAAGAAACATGTTCCAAAGAGCTTCACACTTGTTGAAAAGATTCCAAATCGGAAATAATTTCTCTGTTATGATCAAAACCTCACCTTTGAAATGGTCAGAAATAGGTTAAAATTGTTAAGAAATACAATTTTTATTATACTTCTAATCGGAAATCAGTTTACACATATTTTTCAGTTCTTCAAAATTAATCTTTGTTATGATCAGGGAAAGGATTTCGAGGACCTAAAACCCTATTAAAAAAGACAAAATAAAATAGCAAAAAAGGCACGGAAAGGCACTAAAAACTGCCAAAAAGGCAGAAAAAGGCACTAAAAACTGCATAAAAAGGCAAAAAAGGCATTAAAAACTGCAAAAACAGGCATTTAAAAAAAAGAAAAAAATACTAGAAAATCTAAAAAAAAGGGGAAACGGTATGTATTTTTTAATAATTTTATTTCATCTGACGTATGCAACATACAATATTTATACCTCGTTTTTGTAAAAGAAAAGATTTTCAAAGATAGTTCAAAAACTAAAACTAAGATATTTTAATTGAAATGTTGGCACATATTTTAAATTCATATTTTAACTTCTCATATAAAAGCATAAAAGCCGTACTTGTATCAATTTCCACAAAATTCTTTCCCTGGTTATGATCAAAACTTCATCGTTAAGATGGTCAGAAATTAGTTAATTTTTTTTTTTTAACAAATAAAATTTAATAGGCTTCAAACTTGAAAAAGACTCTGAATCAGAAATAACTCGACAAATATTTCTCAATATTTTTTAAATCAGTCTATGCTGGGATCAAAATAGGTAAAGATTTTAGTTGAAGAAATATAATTTTAAAAAATAAATAAAAACAATTTCAAATCGGAAGAAATTTGGCACATACTTTTTAGTGTTTCCATAGTTTACCTCTGACATAGTCACAAATGACTTCAGATTTTATATGGAAAAGCATGTTTTACTGTGCCAAGTAACTTAAAAAAATTATTAGTTTTTTGATCATATTTTTAAGAAAAAAAACAAAAAGCTACATAACTATAAAAAGCTAAGTTATGCCAAGTTTTGAACCAATAATCGTCATTCATTACAACAATTAAAAATTAATAATGTTTTTATTAAAACTATATGAACTATGACATTAAAATCACAAACTGACCACAATTTCTCCAGTGAAAATTAAAAAAAAAAAAAATTAAAACCCGACAGCAGCAGTCAAGTTGTAACCAGTTATCGCAACCATTAGTCAGCCAAATGTGACTTGCTGCACTCGCACTGCAATGCCGAAAGCGCTTAAATGCGATAAGAAACAAGCTTTGCTATAAATACTAGAAATATAAAGCCATTACAACAAGAAGAACAACATTTTCATGTGCAATTAATGACAACATTAGCAACAACTGTGTGACTGCAATTAGTTGAACAAAGCTTGGTGGAGGCGTTACACAGTGCGCGCTGCGGGCTTACACTTGAAATTAAAAAAGCAAAATTATAAAAAATTGTTTTTAGTTTGCAAAAATAGATAACTTAATGTTGTATTTATTGTAATTTTTTAAATAATTCTTTTTTAAATGTCTGCTGAGTACAATGGAGATGAACTACAGCCGCCTGAGTGGCTAAATGAGAATTTTTTTCAAGAAATGCTCAAATCTATGGAAAAAAGTGATAAACAAATGACAGTAAGTTTTATTTATTTTTTGTTATTTATTATGGTTGTGAAAAAATTGCAAGTGTTTACTGAAAGCGTATTTAAGGCTTTTGTTTGATCAGTTTAAGATTTACTGAGGCATTTTTGTGTGCAGGCAGCCAGTCTCTTTTTTTACTTGCACTGGGTTGAAATTTTTTATGAGACTTTTAACACTAGAATGGCCGAAAATCTGACCTACCTAAAATGCCCATTGGTAGTCATTTTGACTACCATATTGTTTACTGACTTTTTTTTAAATTTTATTGGTTTTCAAGTAGCAAATATGAATAAATGCACATTATATTAAATTAAAATAAGTACTCCATTTTTATTTTTTATGGTTTATAAAGAAAATTCACTAAAATAGAATGGCGTACTTTACTCATCAATGGGATAAAATGGAATGAAACTTGGAATTTGGAATTTGTGAATGAATTTTGTGTGTGAATTTTTGATTGAAAAACTTGGGAATTGTCACAGCCTACTATGATATTTTTTTTTAATATTTGCAATTATTTTAAATTTTCATATTTCGCAATTGAAGATGCATATTTGTCTTTTTATCAGTAAGATTTGCTGAAAATTGTATATAGGTAGTCAAAATGACTACCTTTGGGCATTTAAGGTAAATTTTGCAAAATTGGGGTAAAAAATTTTTTTACAATATTTTTAATTTATTTATTCCATTTAGCTTTAAAAACTAATAAAAGTCACGTAAGATATTTTTTTAGAAAGCGATGCAACAAAAGTTATTTACAATAAAAGACCTCAAAGTAGTCAAAATGACTCCCTTGGGCATTCTAGTGTTAAAGCGCACAGAAAGGTGTAGTCTATATGGAAAAGTATATATAGTTGTAATCAGCATTGACAGCAGAATTTTTTAAGGTTCGTTTAACTCTTAAAGCACTTGGAATTTCAAACTGATATCAGGTTGGTAAATCGTCATTGTCATCAATGGGCTCTTCAGACTCTCAGGTTCGATAGACTCTTTGGATTGTTATTGGCTAAAAAATAAGTATCCGAATAACAGTGGGAAGTAACAATACTTGGATACTAGGGAAGTGAGAATACTAGGAAGGGAACTGAAACAAGCAAAAGATCTGTCTGAAATGGAACTGAGGAAAATTAAGGAATTACTGGATAACATTGGAGCACGCAAACTCTTTTAGTAAGAAAAATTTATTCGACACAATATTTCAGCATTGGACGCAGTATCTCAGCCAACTGTTGTTCGACTCCCGTACCTCATCTAATAATCTTACTAATTTTATTAATTTAAAATTGTCCCTCAAGACTTAAACTCACCTGTTGACTCTCTCATTTGTCTCATTTTCCCATCCCCCACAGATACACAGTCTGCACATAGAACCCGCATCAAAGAGGAGCGATCACTATGCCAGCATCATGTTTCGCGTCACCATTAGCTACGACAGCTACGCGACCAGCAACAGGCAACAACAAACCGTAATTGTGAAAACACTGCCAGCAGCTGATTCCGCAAAAGGTCGCAACCTGCACGGCTCGCACTTTATGGCCAACGAGACGCACATCTATAGCAAAGTTATACCACAGTTCGAAGCCATCTGGCGACAGTATGGCGAAAATGTAAAATTCAGCGGACGGTAAGAATGAACTTTTGACAACAACAACAACAATAACAGAGGGCAAAGTTTAGTAAAGCGACAAGAATTTTACAAATAACGCCAAATAACAATTGAACGAAAATATTTTTAAAATGTTTTTTTTCGTTTTGTTTTTGTTTTGTTCAATTTACTTGTTTGCCTTAGTTTGCTTTACGCTGCGCACACACCGCACGCCGTCATTGTGCTGGAAGATTTATGTCTTTCCGGCTACGACATTTTGCGCGGACGTCTGTTCCAGCTCGACGAAGTGAAGAGCTGTCTTGGCAAGTTGGCACAGTGGCATGCTGTCAGCCATAAAGTGAGCGAAGAGTCGCGCAGCAACAACGACAACAACAACAGCATCGCTCGGCTGCAGCACGGATTGTTCACGGCAAACGGCCTAATGAACTCGGCCTACATGCACAACGGACTGCGCCACATGATTGCGGCACTGGAGCGAGCCGGTGACTTCGAGGCGTATTTGCCAAAGTTGCGCGCCATGGAGCCGCAGCTGCTGGCGCGCTGCCTGGACATGAACAACGCCTACGGCGCGTGCCTACGCGGACCGATTTATGTGCTCAATCATGGCGATTTTCATACCAAAAACCTAATGATACGACAGTACGACGAACAGGGACAGTTGGCCGATTTGTTGTTTGTAATGTGAAATCATTGGAAGAATTAATTCGTAGACAGTTTTACTAAAGTTTAAACTCAATTTTCAGATTGACTTTCAGGCCTGTTTCGTGGGCCCATCATGCGCTGATTTGCTGTATTCAAGCATTACGCTTTTTGATCGCAAAATGCGCGACGAGAAACGTGACGAACTGTTTCGCTTTTATTTTCAATGCTTTCAAGCAAGTTTGCGCAAACTACAGTTCGCTGGCCGCATACCGAGCTATGAGGACTTTGAACAGGACTGCAGGCGTTGGCGGCATTTTGGTATGAATTTACATAAAAAACGATAAGCTATAAGTGTCTACTGTAATTTTCATATCTGCTTGTACCAGAAATCTACCTGTTGGCCACCAATCTGCCGTTAATAGCACTCAATCCTGCCAAGAACTCAAATGTCGATATTAACTTAATTTTCAACTCTGCCGAATATCGTGAGACATTTTACCACAATCCAGACTATATAAACTATCTGAGAGAATTACTGCCAAAGTATCTGAATGCTGGCTATTTAGATTAGTAATGTAAAAAGAAGAAGAAACAATTGAATTTCAGCAAATATTTTTAATTAAGGACCTAAGTTATAGATTTGTCATCAATATAGAAGTTAAGTGTTAATAGTTATTTAAAAAAATTTGTGCAAAAATTTAGTCTTCACTTGGAGAAACTCAACAAAAGAAAAAATAAAAAAAGACGAAAAATTAAAAAAAATATTTAAATAAATAAAAATTTACAACAACAACAAAAAATACAACAATTTCAAATAATTATTTAGTTTTCACTTTGAGAAACTCAACAGCAAGTCACATTACCTATAAGTGACATTGTAGTTTCAAAATTGTGTATTTAACAAAAAATAAAAATAAGAAAAAATTTTAAGTAATAAAAAAAAATACAAAATTAAAAAAAAAAAAATAATTTCTTTTTTAAATTCACAATAATACTAATTCATAAATCAACTAAAGCTAATATTAAACTTTATCTCTTTTTTGTTTTAATTAATAAAAAAATAATACATAAAAAATAATAAATAAAAAATTCAAAATTAAAACATTTAAAATAATAATTCATAAATCAACTTAAGCCAAAGTTAAACTTTATCTCTCTCTTATTTTAAATAATAAATACAAAATAATAAATACAAAATAAAAAAATAAAAATTTTTAAATAATAATTCATAAATTAATTAAAGCCAAAATTAGACTTCATCTCAATAAAATCCACCAATTCTAAAATCATCATCAATTTGGCAACTTTGTGTCTAACTTCAATTTTCCATTCTAACGTGCCCTCACTCGCTCTCAACATTTCCTAACCCAACAAATCTCCTATGCTGCCCCGTGACACGCCCCCTCCTCCTGCTCCCATTTCAATTGCAAAGCAAAACTGTTTAAAGTCAATGAGCTAGAAACCTCGACGCCGTCAACTGTGTTGCCCCCTTTCGCCAATAAAACCGGCACAGAAAATGTGTCAAGTGGCACAACAAAAACAACAGCGGCTCATCAGTTTCACTCAGGCAAAATGGCAAACGGCGAGCAAAAGCAACAACAAACATTATGAACATGCGGCGCTAAGCTGAATACAACAAAAAAAAAACAATGTCTGCAGTAAAATTTCTCTCTACCTCTTCAGCGGCAAATCAGTACCGCCAACGCTGTCATTGCTACTGCTGCTGCAGCAACTTTCATGCTTTCAAGTGGCCATGTGCGCTTATGAGATTATTTCCTTTTTTTTCGCTGCGATCCACTCACCCGTGTGATTGTATTTGGAAAAATGAAATTGTTAGGAAATGAACAGCGGCGACGTGCAGCAGCAGACGCGCAGCAGCAGACATGACTGACAGCGCACTGATAGCATAAATGATTTCTACACGTTTTTTTATTTAATGGCTCAACAAGTTAATCAGCCATAATTATGACGTTTCAATTACGCTTTACAATGATTTTAATGCAATAAAAAAAATTTGTAATATAAAGTCAGAGATTGAAAATGGTCAAAGCACTGCTTACGGTTGGGTATTAAAATGAGATTATTTCATTTACAATAATTAATTTTAGTTACATTAAGTGACACATAAGTGAGTAATCCTCATTATTTGCTGGGCGAACTAAACAGCGCCATTAAATGCGCCATTTATGCCTCAATGTTAATGACAAACTAATACAAATGTCATTATTGCAAATGCAAACACTAACTCCAAGGATTAGATGCAGTTAATTTAACTTTCCACAATGTAGAGTTCAAATACACCTTAAAAAATTTTCTAAAATAATTAATATGATTCATTTGTATGTTTCATGAATAGCGAAAAAAGTAGATGAGTGTATAATCAGTTCGAACTAGCGATCTATCGACGATAGATCCTCAGGAATGGAAAGCAATGGCTATCGATATCAGTACAGCAAACAAAAAGAATTTGAATTTTAATTATACTCAAGTTAAACGAAATAAGGATTTTAATTTTAATTAGACTCAAGTTAAACGAAATAAGAGTACTCAGCTTAATTGCATCTTTTATTTTAGCTTCAAATTTTAAGCCACTCATTGAGACCTTTTTCTACATCTCAGCCTCAGTTAGACTTCAGTCATACAAAACAATATGCTTGAAATTGTGTTTAACTTAAATTTTTAATTTGCATTTAATTACACTAAAATTTTAACTCAATCTTAAAAGTAGCTTTCAACATCTAAGTTAAGCTTAAAGGAATTAAATGAACTAACAAATCAGTTAAAATTATTGTTAACTCCAATTTGAAGCTTCAGATCTCTAACACATTCAAGAAAATAACAAAGTTGAGAAGAAAAGTTTGAACTATGCTCTAGTTAAGTCAAATACATTGCTTGACTAAGACTTTTAACTTAGATCCTAATTTTAACTAAACTTTAACCCAAGCTTAAGAACTTTTTCGACATCTCACCCTCAGTTAGACTTCAGTCATATAAGACAATGAGCTTAACTGAAACTTTAACTCAACACTTGAATATACTAAAATCTTAACTCAAGCTTTATTGTCATCTAACTTAAGCTTAGAGCAATTTAATGAACTAACAAATCAGTTAAAATTATTGTTAACTCGAATTTGAAGCTTCAGATCAGTAACACATTAAAAATAAATAACAAAAGTTGAGAAGAAAAGTTTCAGCTATACTCTAGTTAAGTCAAATACATTGCTTGACTAAGTCTTTTAACTTAGATCCTCATTTTAACTAAACTTTAACCAAAGCTTAAGCACCTTTTTCGACATCTCACCCTCAGTTAGGCTTCAGTCATATAAAACAATGAGCTTAACTGAAACATTAACTCAACACTTGAATATACTAAAACCTTAACTCAAGCTTTATTGTCATCTAACTTAAGCTTAGAGCAATTTAATGAACTAACAAATCAGTTAAAATTATTGTTAACTCCAATTTGAAGCTTCAGATCACTAACACATTCAAGATAATAAAAAAGTTAAAAAGAAAAGTTCTAGTTAAAAGACGCAGCTTAACTGCAACTTTTAGCTTTCCACTTTAACTAAACTTTAACGCAAAATTAAGTACCCTTTTTCTACATCTTAGCTTCAGTTAGGCTCCAGTAATACAAGAAAAAACTGAGATTGAATTAAACCTTAACTTGATATTTGATTACATTTAAACTTTAAACCAAATTTAAGGTTCACCTTTAACCTCTAACTTAAGTTTACTGACAAACCAATGACTTTGGTAATTTTCAGTTAAAGCTTCAGCTAAATTAAAATTTTAACCTCAGCTAAACTGAATCTTTTAACTTAAGGCAGGTTCTCACCTTGTGGGAAAAAAAACCCGATTTTTTTTTTTTTGCCTTATCGTGTAGATATATGTTTCAAAAATGTGCTCCAGAAATTTCAGATCAAAATCTGAAAAATTACAAAAGTTACAGGCCGTTACATAGCGCAGTGTCGAGCACCGGCCGAGCGCGCTTTAAACTTTAAACGCGTTTTTCTGAGAACCACATTTTCGGACCTTACGGAAGTGATTGAAGGCGCTGGAATGAACCAATCGTCACCAAATTTTTTTTAAATGTTCCTTAGGGTTTTTTCTAATAAACGAACCACGATCAGCCAAAAATATTGAAAATTGTTTATTTAAAAAAATAATAAGTGAACAAAAAAATGCGAAAATCTTAATTTTTTTTTCAAAACCTCATAACTTTTGTAATTTTGATTTTTTTTTCATGATCTTGGTTCATTCAATAGATAATACGGTACACATTAAGAATGTGTTCGTTTTTTGTGTTTCGGATGACGGGTTTTGACGGAATCACTTCCGGTAGCGGGACACCTCCTCGCCGACATGCCGCCACTGATAGACGCCCCGTGGCCCCCTTTTTTTGATTCATTCAATTTGAAAAATTGTATTCTCTAAATAAATGTGTATTCATATCCAGAAAAATTTTCAGCTTAGTATCTTTAACCGTTTTCTAAAAAAAAATTCCTAAAAAAAGTGCACTTTTTCGGATCCACAAGGTGAGAACCTGCCTTAACCTTCAAAATCTCTTAAACTTTAACCCAAGCTCAAGGGCCGATTTTAATCCTCGAATGCATAAAATATTTTCAAGCAAGTTCATGCAAGTTACTATCTGAAAGCTATTTTAAAGAAAAAGACTTTTAAATATGCGCAAAGAAATCTTGGATTTAGTTGAGATTCGAAAAATTGTATGGAGGTTTGATTTATCTGAACATCTGACTTTAGGTAGACCTATACATTTATTTAGTTATTTTATTTTATTTTTTTTATATTATTTTCATTTATTTTATTTTATTTTATTTTATTTATTTATTTCATTATTTATTATTTTAATTTATTTAGATTATTTTATTTTATTTTATTTTATTTTATTTTATTTTATTTTATTTTATTTTATTTTATTTTATTTTATTTTATTTTAATTTATTTTATTTTATTTTATTTTATTTTATTTTATTTTATTTTATTTCATTTTATTTTATTTTATTTTATTTTATTTTATTTTATTTTGTTTTATTTTATTTTATTTTATTTTATTTTATTTTATTTTATTTTATTTTATTTTATTTTATTTTACTTTATTTTTTTTTTATTTATTTGATTTTATTTTATTTTTTTTTATTTTTTAATTGTATTCTATTTTCTAATTTTATTTTATTTTTTAATTTTTTTTTTTTTTATTTTATTTTATTTTATTCTATTTTTTAATTTATTTTATTATTTTATTTTATTTAATTTAATTTTATTTTATTTTATTTTATTTATTTATTTCATTATTTATTATTTTAATTTATTTCGATTATTTTATTTTATTTTATTTTATTTTATTTTATTTTATTTTATTTTATTTTATTTAAGTTTCTTTTATTTTATTTTATTTTATTTTATTTTATTTTATTTTATTTTATTTTATTTTTTTATTTTATTCTATTTTTTAATTTAATTTTATTGATTTAATTTTATTATTTTATTTTATTCTATTTTTTAATTTAATTTTATTTTTTTATTTTATTTTATTATTTTATTTTATTTTATTTATCTATTTCATTATTTATTATTTTAATTTATTTCGATTATTTATTCTATTCTATTTTATTTTATTTTATTTTATTTTATTTTATTTTATTTTATTTTATTTAATTTTATATTATTTTATTTTATTTTATTTTATTTTATTTTATTTTATTTATTTATTTCATTTATTAGTTTAATTTATTTAGATTATTTTATTTAATTTTATTTTATTATTTTATATTTTTATTTTATTATATTTTATCGCTCAAAAAATGTTATCGCAAAATTCGAAAGAAAAAGAATTCCTTAAAAACCTACCTTTAAGCCGAGCACTCACCGAAACGACCTTGAAGACCTAATTTATCACATTGCAGCAATTTTCCTGGCTACCCTCAACTCCACAAACACATCGCGCATACATAACAAACGCGCCAATAATTGCGAATACCCATTTGGCAACAGCAACAATGTCCTCACGCTACAATGTCTGTCTGACAACCCTCGATAACGGCGACCTTAAACGTTGCAATTATTGAACAACTGATAGGCATCGCTTGACTAAGACTAAGCCACATTGGCTTGACGGCAAACAAATGGCATACGTGTTAACACCCGCAACCACCACACGTCCCTCTCGCCACAAGCCACTGTCGCACTAATGCCAGCAAAATTGCCGTTAATTAAATGGTTATTATTTATTGAAGAGCGAGCGCGTCAATTGCAAATATTTACACACAACATTGTGCAATTTACTATACGACGGCATAAAAAACGCTCGGCGTCTGTGTGCACAGTGGCAAAGCAACGTCAAAGTTGACAGCATAATTTGCAGCACTCGTTGCATTTAATTGCGGCTGTTTGCTTTTAGTTTGCAGTCAGTTTGCCTATCTTTAGTAAATTCTTTGTTTATGTTGGGTTATCACTCGATTCGTTTGTGAGTTTTAAGTGGGCATTTTTTTCAAGCAGTCATGCAGCACTTTACAATTTTTCACGTATTGAGCATTTCAGCAAACATATTTGGTGTCAAGCATTTCAAGGCGGAAAAATAAAAATTAGAAAACTTGATAAAATATTCGGATTCGGTGTTACAAGAATGGTTAGCAGGACCCGGCAGCTTTGCATGCATGAATTTTATGATTTTATTGAAACAATCTTTACTTACTTTATCTAAATTTTGT
Source organism: Melieria crassipennis (assembly GCA_963668005.1). NCBI lineage: Eukaryota > Metazoa > Arthropoda > Insecta > Diptera > Ulidiidae > Melieria > Melieria crassipennis. The sequence continues at coordinate 100,898,888 of OY764961.1, forward strand.
CCAAAGTAAACTTCTAACTAAATTTTTAAAAAATTGTTTAATGATTACATGAAACTAAACATATATATACTATATGTATATCGTATAAGTAGGGTAGCGTGGTCCGAAACCGACCCCCTAATTGGCAAATGCAATAAAAGTGCTTTCAATTGATATGTTTTCACAAACCAAATTTTTTTTTTTTTAGAATAAACATTATTCTAGGTTGTAAGTAGCTTGACAAGGTTTTTGGAAACTTTGTTTTTTAAATAACGAGGTCATATTCAAAGTTTGCATATTTGTTGTTTTCAAAAATCGTGGTCCGAAACCGACCTCCCCTTTCATTCATCATTTCATTAAAATTCATCAAAATTTGATAGCACCTATTTAAGCTCAGGTCATAACGAATATAAAAAACTTACCTTTTGATTTTTCAAAAAACAATAAAGCACTTGTAACTGAAGTTCCGTGTAGGCTCAAAAATGAATTTTATTCCTGTCAAAACACAACACGTCACATAACCATGAAATAAAATGTGTAATATGATGGCTCTCCGCCTACAACTTGTAAGTGTTGTAAGAGCTTTTAAATGCCCCCACCGACAGTTTGGGGGGCAGCATAATGACTGAGAAACATGTGGAGGTCAGTATGGGACCACCGGTCGGTTTCGGACCACGCTACCCTACATATATGTTTTCCAAACAAAATGGGTAGCGTTCGTACTTATAACACTAAAAGAAGAAGAAGAACAAGAAACAATTTTTTTTGCAAAATAAAAAATATACGTTTACGGCAAAAAAATATACGTACGTATATATACGTGCGTAAGCCTGAAGGGCGGCCACGTCCTTCACGTGGTATCACAACGGGCCGTATCTTTGGCCTAAGTGAGCTCTTCTAGCTGCCACCCTAACCTAACCTAACCTAGGCATTTTGAAATTTTCCGGGGGAAATTTTTTTTATGGGGGATCAAAATTTCCCCGCTTTTGAACATTCTTATTGTGAATCGGCATACGAAAACCATGTAAGTTTGCATTTCAGGTACATGACGTGTTCAGCAATTTGATGTAAACTACTACGAGAAACATTTTTATGGAACACCTTAACCCTCTAGCTCCCATGTTTACGGGTCAATTTGACACTTCTTTGCTAAAATTCCATAAAATGTCCTTTGAAACAGGACTTTTAAGGAAGAAATGTACCACGAAAATATTCGCCATCAAATTCTACTTTAGGCCTCTGAATACACCAGAACTCAAAATTTAACGTAAATGCCAGAAATAAGTCAAAATTAGAGAAGTGTTTAAGGGTTAACTTTATACTTTGTACTTCAAAATTTGTGCCACAAAACTAAACTTTAGAGAGTTAGTGTGTATGGAAAAAATGTTTAATGTAAATTTTTAACGTAAAATTTCATAAGTCACCCTACACCAAGACATTTTAGTATAAATCTATACTTCTATTCCTACACTCTTACATTAACACCAATGTACCATTTTTTTTAGCCACAAGCAGGCAATAATCACTAATTCGACTTAGAATATGCCATGTGAGCGTTTACTTGGTACTTCCAACTTGAAACTTGACACCCTACTTCCTGCATATGCAAACGTAGACTACTTTCATTTTTCATTGCTACTACTTTCATTTTCATTGCTATATTGATTTATTTTTCTCTATAAATTTCGCTAAACTTAAACTGTACTTAAGCTAAATTTATTAGCAAATCGACTAAATATTTCGTAGATTCGCTTGGCATTAGTTCTCAAAATAACCAGCGTAGAGAAAACGCGGCAAAAGTATGCGCAGCTCTTCAATCAGCTGTGGATTGTTAAAGACTTGTCGACGATAACTTTCATCTTCAACCAGCTTGGCCAAGTCGCCCTTGGCATCGCAGAAAACATAATTTATAATCAGAAAGCCAATCATCATGTAGAGCTCTGAATTTACGAAAAATAAAAAATATGTTATGTCAAAGTTCAACAAATATAGTAGTTAAAAACTTTACCGAAATGTCTATGCTTTTGTAACTCCTTTTGAAAGTCCATCATTGTTGGTATGGGTCCATTGAATTCTATGTTTTCCAAAATATGTTGGAAATTTTTAAAATAATAGTAGATCAACTCATCGCGATGATTGCGTCGCATTTCCGGACTCAACAGCATTGCCAATGAGTACAACACATCAATGGCCGGCGAGCCAAAAATGCTTAGTTGATAATCCACCTAGAATGGCAATAATATGTAAATGAAACGTACACAAGCGAATGTAAGAACACACACACACGCACCAACATCAGATCCTCCATAACGCCTTCGACATTCCTTGTCAGCATGTTTTTCATATGAAAGTCACCGTGATTCAGCACAAAAATGCCCTCGCGCTCGCCACCCTTTCCGTAGGCATCATATGTGTCCACACATTTCTGCAGAATATCGCCTTCCACGCGCTCAATGTGCGACACAAAGCCACGCAAATCACTGTACGCCGAAATTGTTTCTTTGAATAACTTAATGGAATTTGTCACAAATTCCATTTCATTTACGTTCATCGAATTAAAAGAACCCTTGTCGTATGCGGTTATGCTGGTGTCGCCCTACAAAATGACAATTTGTTTTAATTTAGAACATTTAAAATTTATCATTTTTTTTTTGTACACAAGAATTTACCAATTTCTATTTACCTCTTTTGCCAACTTATAGCTGACAGCGTGAATTTTGGCCAACTTGAGCAGTGCCGCCTTGACTTCAGTCATGGTGCAGGCACGTTTCGATATGGTCGAGTAACCTCGCTCCACAAGATCCTCGAAAACAATGCATTTATCTTCGCCCAGCTTGTAGTAGAAAAGTCTGAAAATAGTTGAATTTTTTTCTTTTTTTTTTAGAAGCTGAATTTTTGTGCAAAACCCACACGTATGGAACGCATTAGACTATATTTTACTTTATTGTAATATTTTGTACAAATTGCTGGATTGTATGAAAAGCTATGAATTTATAGTTTTGTGATGAATTAATAGTTTTCCCAAATAATCCTTCGCAACCATACACAACATGATCAGACCTTTTGGGGGATTGTACGACGAATCTCTGCAACATTCCACGCCAAGACAATCTCACAAGAATAGATCCGATCTTTCGGGGAGATTGTACGACGAATTTCTGCAATACTCCACGCCAAGACAATCTCACAAGGATATATCAGATCTTACGGGGAGATAGTACAAAAATCTGCGCAACAATCCACATCATGACTATTTTACAAGAATAGATCAGATCTTACGGGGAGATAGTACGACAAATCTGTGCAACATTCCACGCCAAGACAATCTCACAAGAATAGATCAGATCTTACGGGGAGATTGTACGTCAAATCTCTGCAATATTCCACGCCAAGACAATCTCACAAGAATATATCAGATCTTACGGGGAGATAGTACAAAAATCTCTCTCAAGAGAAAACCATAAAAAGACATCCTAAGCTGCCTCCATAACCTAACCTAACCTAAACTTAATTGTTCTTATAATTAATTTTCTTATCATTTCCGTACACTCACCGAGCACAAAATTTCGTATCGTCTCCGTAATTGCGCAACACTGCCTCCAACTTTGGCAGCGTCTCTGTATACATTTTAATCTCTGTCTCGAAAAGACTCAGTTCGCCTAGCAATTCTTTTTTATATCCATTTTGCGATGGATTCGCTTTGATTATAAAAGAACGCATCTGTTCGCGTCCATCGACGGTGTAGTTAAGTTTGGCGCGAAAAATTATGCTGCCATAGTGATCGCTCTTTGTGGTGCCCGGCGTGATGGTGTAGTCCACGATCTGTGATTGAAGTATAGAAAATGTTTGTAGCTGGTATTTAAATGCTTTTTATAAAACACAATGTTTGTGTTTAAGGAATTTGGTTTTAAATTTTAGTACAGTGGTGTCTGGATATAGTGAACTAATTATTGCAAGGCCTGTTCAGTGTATTGAGGTTGTTCACTATATCAAGGTCAACATTTTTGTTCAAAAACTCGTTTTATTTGCTCAAAATACACTTTTTGTTGTTTGCTTAAAAATTATTAAATCTATATTTAGAGGCTCGATGTCAAAATTTGGGTGTTATCGAGGTGTTCACTATATAGGGGGTTCACTATACCCAGACACGACTGTATTTTCATATTTTTTATTTTTTATTTATTTAATTACTTTTTGTTTTATTTTTTAGTTCTGGGATTTGTATATATGGGATGTATCAAAAAAAGTGCATAATTTAAATTTTCTGGAATTTTTTTCTGCATCTAACTTCGTTCAATAATGTGTGTGACTGACACATAGATGGCGGCACTAATACTAAATCAATATTTTTGTTCGAAATTGTGAACCTTTTTAGGCTTACTGTCAAAATTATATGTCAATCCGACCATTAGTTTACAAGTTACAGTGCTTTAAGTGACACTACTTTTGAGTTTTCAAAAAAAATGAATTCAAAGCAATTCCGTGTGCTGATTAATCATTGTTTTTTAATGAAAAAAAATACTGTTCAATGCCAGGAATGGCTTGAAAAACATTATTCGGACTCTGCTCCATCAAAAAGAACCATTCGTAAGTGGTTTGCTAAATTCCGTACAGGCCATATGAGCACCGAAGACGATGAACGCAGTGGACGTCCAAAAGAGTCTGTTACGGACGAAAACATCAAAAAAATCCACAAAATGATATTGGAAGATCGTAAATTGAGGTTGATTTGTATAGCTGACACTCTAAAGATATCAAAGGAACGTGTTGGACATATCGTTCATGAATATTTGGGTATGCGAAAGCTATGTGCAAAGTGGGTGCCGCGCGAGCTCACAATCGACCAAAAACAAGAACGTGTCGATGCTTCAGAGCAATGTTTGGAGCTGTTCAACCGCAATAGAAGTGAATTTTTGCGTCGATATGTGACAATCGATGCAACATGGATCCACCACCACACACCGGAGTCCAGTCGGCAGTCATCTGAGTGGTCTGCACGCGATGAACCGAATCCAAAGCGTGGAAAAACTCAACAGTCGGCCGGTAAAGTTATGGCGTCCGTATTTTGGAATGCACATGGAATAATTTTCATCGACTATCTTGGAAAAGGGAAAACCATCAACAGCGACTATTATATAGCGTTATTGGAGCGTTTGAAGGACGAAATCGCGAAAAAACGGCCCCATTTGAAGAAGAAGAAAGTGTTGTTTCATCAAGACAATGCGCCGTATCACAAATCGGGGAAAACGATGGTAAAATTGCATGAATTGGGCTTCGAATTGCTTCCGCATCCACCGTATTCTCCAGATTTGGCCCCCAGCGACTTTTTCCTGTTCTCAGATCTCAAGAGAATGCTCGCTGGAAAGAAATTTAAAGCCAATGAGGAAGTAATCGCCGAAACAGAGGCCTATTTTGAGGTTAAACACAAATCGTACTACAAAAATGCTATTGAAAAGTTGGAAGATCGCTAAAATCGGTGTATCGCCCTCGATGGCAACTATGTATAATAAAATCGAATTTTGGCAAAAAAATTTGTTTTAATTAGTTATTTATAGTTATTTAGTTATTTAGTCATTATTGAACGAAGTGTTATAAGGTTTTACAGCTGTCTTCTACAATTGTTTCGATACAAAAGGAGAACGCGTTATGATTGCGAAAACAATTTTTTAACCACCGGTTTTCGAAATTTCAACATCAACTGAATTTTATTTTATTTTTTTTATTTTTTTTATTTTTTTTATTTTATTTTATTTTATATATATTTTATTTTGTTATTTTATTTTTTTTATTTATTTTATACTGTTTTATTTAATTTTATTTTACTTTATTTCATTTTTTTATTTTATACAATTTTATTTTCTTTTCTTTTATTTTATTGTTTTTTATTGTACTTTATTATATTTCATTTTATTTAATTTTATTTAATTTTATTTTGTTTTATTTTATATTATTTTTATTTTATTTTATTTTATTTTATTTTATTTTATTTTATTTTATTTTATTTTATTCTATTCTATTTTCTTTTCTTTTTAATTTTTTTTTAATTTTATTTTTTTTGTTTTATATTATTCTGTTTTATTTTATTTCATTTAATTTTTTCATTTTATTTTATTTTTATTTTATTTTATTTAATTTTATTTTTGTATTTTATTTTATTCTATTTCATTTTATTTTATTTTCTTTTATTTTTTGTATTTTATTTTATTTCATTTTATTTTATTTTATTTCATGTTCTTTTTTTTTATTTTATTTTATTTCATGTTCTTCTATTTTTTTATTTTATTTTATTTTATTTTATTTTATTTTATTTTAGTTTAGCTTATTTATATAAATTAGTTTAAATTTTGTATTCAATTTTTTCAAATTCCGCACTCACTTTTGTACTTTTTCCACTCTCCACACTTTCCAAGACTTTCTGAAAGAAATCCGCATTCATCCACTCTGGCGGATGCAATTCATCCTCATTGTATAGATCGTCATTTCCCATTGTTTGCACAAAAATCAGATACTTAAAAATTGAACACAATAAACAAAATTATTCAAACTTCTACTTGTTCAAAATTCTACGTTTCTTCTTGTCCCACACGTACAAGTCTCTGCCGCCAAGAGAAACGATAGAATGCATTGATCGACGCTTAAATAACCCCAAGTTGAGCACTGAGTAGCCACTGGATCGAGCGAACGTTATCGCTGAGCTGCAACAGATACAGATACGCCGATAATAACAATTGAAAACTGTCGCTGTGATGTAAACTATGTCTATATAGTTTATGAATATAATAAACGCGTCAGTGTAACGGCAGAGAATGTGAGGTGCTTCAAAAAGAAAAAAACATTCGCATTTACTCAGTTCTCAGCAATAAATTTCTATAGTTATCATTTATGTACATACTCGCTTTGTGTTGAAACTACTTAAAACCCTGTCGACAAGTTGAAACCATTTCATTCATACATTACATGAATACGAATAAGAAGGCTTATCAGCAAAAGTTTCAATTAGAAAAGAGCAAGTCATGATTAATGGCTAAATATTTGATTCGATTTTCCTATCAGAGTAATGTCTCTCTTGCGTTGAATCATAGAAAGATGAGCACTTACTTATATACAGTAAAACCTGCTTAAGTATCTACCCCGTTCATGTAATCAACATTTCTGGGCACATAGGAGTATTTACGCTTTGAACTCAACCCGCTTAAGTATCCCCAAAAAAAAGATTGCATTTATATTTGAGGTACTTAAGCGGGTTTTCACTGTATGTCTATAATATATGGGTTCTTCCTACGGTTACTACATAAATCAATAAATCAACCAATACCCACAACAGTATGTAAACTGCATGAAATATTTAAACAAAATCGAAATATGACTTAAATCAGGGGCGTAGCCAGAACTTGGTTTTAAAATTATTTTTCGCCAGTTTAGTATTACGTGTTTTTTAAAGTTAACTGCACTTTTCAAATAGGGCATTTTGTGGTGGCTTATGTGACTTAATGCATTGGAAATTAAATTTGTCCCGATTTCTAGTAAACATTTAATGAAATTTGGTGCACTGGAAGCGAAGTTACTGCATCTGAAGTGAAAGTATGTTTCTGTCATCGTATAAAAATGAGCATCGAACAAAGACCCAATATTAACTTTTGTTTTAAAAATGTTAAAATTTTAACCGAAGCATTTAAATTTATGAACCAAGTTTATGGTGATGATTGTTTATACCGTGGTGGAGTTCGTAAGTGGTAAACGCGATTTAAAAACGATTGTCAGGACATAAATGCTGACCAACGTGTTAGCCGCGATCACCGTAGATTCCATAAAAACTGGGCGGTAATTCATAAAAGATTAGCCAAAATCTTCATTGACTATGCTTGCTTTACTTATACCCACCCGAGTGATCTTTTTAATATTCGTGTTTAATATCTGCCAGAGTATTTAGCTATGATTTCGAATAACTGCACAAATTTGAAGGTAATTTTCAATAACATTAACAATTTTTTTTTTTAGAAATTTTGTTTATGTTTAAACCTGAATTTCGTAATTTTGTATACAAAATACCTACCCGGGTGATCCCAAGTGCTTTTGCTACCATTTTGAATAAAACAATAAATTTTTTTTTTGCGTACCTCATTATGTGTTAAATAAAACATCTGGAAAGAAATTTTGTAATATTTTCCATAGTTGCAAAATAAATCATTAAAGTTAGGCCTTTTTTCGAAAAACGAACTATCGCCAGAGGAAGATACTAAATACTGAAGTATGAAAAAATTTATAAATTATTATATATTTATTGTGAGTTTTACTCAAAATAGCGGCGGAAGTGCCTGGGATCATCTTTATCTCAATAGCGTAAATTTATTGCATTTTAACTGAATATTTGGCTATCGAAGGATGCCATCCCATCTATTGACTGTTTTTTTGTTTTCACATGATGTGGCACCGTGCGAATTTTACCCTTTCAAAAAATGCATTTCCCGATGAAAAAAAGCGTTTAGAGAACGAGGAAACCATCCAAAAGGCTTGTACCGACATCCTGAAGGATATTCCGGTCGACGAACTAAACTACTCTTTATACATGTTTTTACATCATGCAAATCGCTGTATTGAGCCTAAACGGGACTATTAAAAAAACAAATTAGTTTCGCCCAAAAAAATTTTTTACTATTTTTCTTTTAAATGTTTAAAGATGAAAGACCTTTTTGCTAATGTGATTGAATTGATTGATTGATTGATTGAATCACGCATAGTGATTGAAAATGTTGACAAATTATAGGCTATGGGGGGGGGGGTTCTGACACCCTAAACCCCTCCCTTGGCTACGCCCCTGGCTTAAATAATTAGAAAAAAATAACATTAATTATGTATTCTGCATTATGTAAACTGCATGAAATATGCAAACCAAAATATGACTTAAAAATTTCAAAATAAAATAATACATTAATTATGTATTCTGTTCTCAAAAATTTTGTTCTCGAACTTAAAACTCTAATCACACTCTTTCGAGCATTCTACAGCACACTTTACTTTCTATGAAAATTTAATATAACCGCACAATTTGGTTCTCGCTGCCATTTCACAATGCACCGTAATCAGGGCAGCGGCTTCCATTTCACACACACACACCGACTCACACAGCCACGCACGCAGAGAGATCATTACATACATACTTGCAGACGGTGTTTGCAACAACATTTAACTGCAACTGTTGCACTCGCTTACTTAACTTAATAAGTTAACCGAAACCACTCGAACCGCAGCAGGTTGTGTTGGTTTTTGCATTGCAGTATCTTTTAACTGGCAGCTGCAAATATCAAGCAGCAAGCACCAAGAGTCGACCGTCAAGCTGGCTAACTGACTGCTCATTTACATCACAGAACACACACACACACACATATAGCCATACACATTTTCTAGACGAGTGCCGGTATGTTCGCTATGTGCTTAGCAATTAAAATTGCCGCAGGCTCTGCTGGCAACAGCAGCAACCATTGCTGGTCTTGTAAAGACTGCTGGTGCTGTAAAGGTGTGTGTGAGCACATTTTAATTATGGCATTATTAAAGATGACCGCATGCCACTCAACTAAGATTTCGTTAAAAGTTTTTGACTCAACAAATTTCACAATGGAAAATGAACTCAACTCGTTTAGCAAGCAGTGTGGTTTTGAGAATCTTTGCACTTGCACTCAAACCCTCCCCTCCCCACCAAATGAAATCCTGTGTAGCGTAATACTCACGTAGCAAATTCTTCTATAAAAGGGGGCATCTACAAGCAAAGATGGTTCTTTGAACCTACCCGACTATAGTTCGACCAATTCTCATGTAGGAAGCACTAATTTCATAGCCGATGCTTGAACCGTAACAAACTTAACACAATGCAGAGGGCACTGTGCGTCTGAACTACAGGGGCCATAAGGTCCCTTCGGACATGATAAACACTTTTAATCATTTATAAAAAAAACAGCCATTTCGAGTGCAAAGAGATTGAGCGAATCATTGCAATAGGTAGAAAGACCATACAGACAAAGCAGCATTCTGACGAGGGATCCTGTGGACCTGAGCGAGATAACGGACTACACCACATATTATGCTAATTTTGATATGAAGGTGAGAGAGTTAATGGACTAGAAACGTTATGCATCCATTTTTACGAAGATAAGAATCCCGCTGACCATGAACAGTCAAAGATAGACTGCGATCTGCTAGTAGAAAAAGTCTGAAAAGTCTGCCTTCCAGATCTCTGTAGTGTCTTTGAAGCACATAAAATAAGGGTTGTCTGAGGTTGGAGCAGGGGTCTTCTCAAAGAGACTTGATCTACTTCCCGATCTCTGTAGTGTCTTTCAGATCTGAGTAATGTCTTTGAAGCAAGTCTAATATGTGAAGTCTTCTGGATTCTCCTACAGCAAAATGTCCGGGGCAGGAATGCTTTTATCTTTTACATCACAGAGGGTTCAAAGATACTCTGCGTGTTTAGAGCAGATATCGACTCCAGGCACGTAGTAGCCTTTCATTTTTCAGATCTCTGTAGCATCTTTCAGATCTTTGTAGTATCTTTCAAGCCAGTGCACTAAGGGAAACCAGCATTATTCTCCTACAGTAAGACATGGGGGGAAGGGATGTTAACATCATCTCCGACACGAACGGTTCAAATATGATCTCTGAGGTTGAAGCAGGGATCTTTTGAACGGGGTAGTAGAAAAAAACGTTCATCTTCCAGATCATTGTTGAGTCTTTCAGATCTCTGTAGTGTCTTTGCAATTATAATATGGGAAGTCTGCATGATTTTGGAATGTTTCTATCTTTTCCGATACGAACGGTTCACAGATGGACTCTGAGTTTGGATCATGAATCATTGCATCTTCAAGATCTCTGTAGTGCCTTCCAAATCTCTCTAGTATCTTTCAAGCCAGTGCTATAAGGGAAACCTGCATAATTTTTCTACAGCAAAACATCCCAGATGGGATGTTCACATTTTTTTAGACAGCCAGACGGCCATTACAGCACTCACTAAGCCTATAGTAAGATCCAAATTAGTCAAATTCTGTTAAGATTCGCTGAGATTTTTAGGCTGACATGTGGATCTCACTATCTCCTGGAGCCATCTACGAGAAAGAGTCGGCTGTTGAACGGGCCAGTGTTAGATCTGCTACGGACTCACAGCCCGAGCAGGTGGCATTGCCTTTAAGTATATACAAACCCCTGAAAGAGACAGAACTATTTCCTGCGAATAGCAGACAATAGATAGTGAAATCTCTCCAGATGCAGTGCAGCTCGAGAGTTTAGGCCAATCTGCTGCTAAATTCTCGTAGGAATGTTTCTAAGTTGACGTCAGTGATCAGGGTCCACTGGTCACTTGAGCGATGAGAAGTCTAAATTTCTTATTGAATAGTGTAGTTGCCTTTCTAGCCAATCTCTCGTAGACAAAACTGAAATACATCAATTCCTATCTTGGCGAAGCAGTTTGGCTCTAATGCTTAGTTCTCTCCTCCTTGAAGGGAAGATCTATTTGAGCAAGCGAAAAAAATTAACTATAGCTAACTGAGCCAATTTAGTGAACTCTATCTATCTATCTCTATCAATTTAAACCCTGCACATGTAGCAGACAAATATTATTCTACAAAACAGTTCCAAATACAAACCTAAACTCGAAAAATTCACTCCACTCTTCGATTTCGCAACCGATACTCGTTTGGTGTAAAAGTAAACTCCAGTTTAACCAACTCTCAGCAAATATAAACATGACACAATTTAACTTTAAAAAAACACACAACAAAAATTTAGTGATGTGTTTTTATATTTGTGTTTGTTTTAACAAAGAAATCCAGTAAAAAACAACCAATAATTTTTGTGGCAAATTTTCAACACACACCAATTAGAAGGAATTTGAACATAAAAAATTTAAAAAAATTTCAAGAAAAAAAAAATAACTAAAATGCTTTAATTTCAACTTGTCTAGAATACAAACGAATGCAGGTAAATATGTAAAGTGCCACTGTGGGAAAAATATAAGACGATGTTCAGGAGTTTACATGAGCAGCAATTTGAATTTGCCGTTAAGTTGATAAAAATAAAAAATTACAAAAAAAATGAAATTTAACCTAACCTAAAAAAGTTAAATGTTAATTTTCCAACCTAAACAAATTAAATGCGAATTTTCATTTTTTTAATTGAATGTAAATTTAATTTTTGTAACCTAAAAAAATTAAATATAAATTTTCATTTTAAAATCCTCATTGAAATCATTTTTAAAAAAATTAAATATGAATTTTAATGTTTTTTTTTAATTGAATATACGTTTTCATTTTTCTTAGGTTATGTTTGCCATATGAGCAAAAATTGTTCTGTAATTTTGCTATATGGTATTTAACAATACATATTTTTTATTAAAATTTTTTTATACTTACACTTTATCAAAAACTTAACCAAACAAAATCTTTATTTTTTAATATTCTTTTAAGTTACATTTAATTGTTTCTAGGTATCACGCGAGTGAATAAAATAATCTGAAAAAGCACATATTGTTAGAAACCATATCAGAAAGTGATAAAAGTGACTACTGTACGGCAAACATAACCTATACAAAAATTAAAACTTTTGTTTTAAAATTATATATTTTTTTAAGTAACACGTTAGTGAAAAAAATATGGAAAACATGTATAGTGTAAACCACTTTTCGAGAAAATTTAAAAAAAAAATTTGGTGATTGACTAAAGAACTTCATAAATAAATTTTTGATTAAACCAAAAAACAATTTTTTAAGTTATATTTACATATATATTCCACCTGAATTTTTGGGTTATGCGTTTAAGTGATAACAATTATATTTCATACTCCCATTTAAATCGAACAACTAGTTCAAGAGTTATTAATTAACTTGATTAAAATAATAATTAAGAAATAATTAAATTATTAAAATTTTTCTTTTATTTATTAAAATAATTCTCCCAGTTTGGGGATTTATTATTAAGGCTGGAACTTGAGTACCTTTAGTACTAATATAAAAAATATTACAACCGAAATTAGCTTGGGGGTACTTTACCCTTCTTATGGCTTTTGAAGGAAAGGTGTCTTGTAACTTTGTTAGTTCGGAAGTCAGCCCAACCTCGTACACACGAAAAACTTCTTGCAACAAAACTCAAACTATAATTTTTCTAATTTCTAATTTTTCAATATTTATTAATTTTTATAATATTTTCCTCCCAACATTTCCTACTGGCCACTGAGATTCCACTACCAAATGCTGCCAGCCAATGTTGAGCTGCTCTGAATGCATTCAATAAAACTGCAATTTCCGCTTCTGCCTCCACCCACATCCAATTACCGTTTAGCACAATGTGCTTTGTTGTTGAAGCGTTGAAGCCCAATTGCGGTTGCCAACAATATTTGTTATTGTTTTTACACACAGTCTGTCCAGTTTTTATTGTACAGTTTATTTTTTATTCAAATCAGGCGTTTTACAATTGCACTTGAAACGAACAAACATAACGAAATGAAAAATTCAATAAAAAACTCAACTAAACCTGGCAAAAAATCAACAACAACGTTTCGTGTTGATTTTTAATTACCTGCGAAGTTCATTTTACAAAAAAATTTAAAAAAGATTTTGTCTGCATATGGATGCAACGCACCGATTCGATGGAAGTTTGCTCGTTCGAGCAACGCAAATACAGATTTTCAAAAATGCTTTCCGGGGCAATTAAATTTTAAAATGAAAATTGTTATTTGTTGCCGTTTGTGATTTTTAGTTTTAGCTGTTTACAGTGCAAAGTGCTGTGAACGAAATGATTTTTCGTTTATGCTTTTTTATGTTAGTGAAAACTGTGAAGAAACCATTTGAAGGCTTAGTGGTGATGGGATTTTTGGGAATTTCAAAGAGTAGCAAAATTATTTAATGTATATTGTAAATCATCCATCATTTTGTTTACAATTACTAATTAAAAACCTAATCACCTAATTGTTTTATTTTTGTTTAATTCTTTGAGCCAATCATTGATCATGGTTTTGAGAGATCAGAAATTAAACTCACCCATCAATTAAAAGCAAAATTAACTTTTTGTTTTCAGCAAAAATCGAATCACTGATCGTTTTGTTTTCGACTAAAACTATGACTCAGTCATTGCTCGTAATTTGATAAACCAAAAATTAAGCTCAGTTATCAATCAAAAACAAATTTAATCTTAAGTCTTCATCAAAAACCTTACCATCGATCGTTTTACTTATGTTCAAATCTTTGAGTCAATCATTTGTCATAATTTGAGATATCAAAAAATTAAAGTCAGCCATCAATCAAATGCAAAATTTACTCTTTAGACATTATTTTTCCGTCATATATAAATCTAATCATTGATTGTCATATTTTTGTTCAAATCTTTGAGTCATTCATTGGTCATGATTTGCGAGATCAGAAATTAACGAGTATTTTTTCATAAAAAAAACCTATTCAATGGTAGCTTTCTTTTCGACTAAAACTATGAGTCAATCATTGATCTTGATTTGCTAGCCCAAACATTTTTCTTCAGTCATTAATTTTACAATTACGAACTCAAAATTTTATCAACTCATGCTTTTTTTATTGTTTTTCAAATCTTTAAGTCAAACATTGGTCATGATTTCAGAGATCAAAAATTAAATGTTTTCATCATAAACCTAATACTTTGAAATTGTTTTCAATTGAAATTATGAGTTAATCATTGCATGTGATTTTATAAACCATAAATTTAAGTCAGTCATCAATCAAAACAAAATTTAATCTGTATTTGTAATCTGTATTTGTAATTTGTAAAAACCTAATCAATGATAGTCTTATTTTTGTTCAATTCTTTCAGTCAATCATTGGTAATGGCTTGGAAGATCAAAGATTAAAGTCAGTTGTTAATAAAAAACTAAAAACCAATTTTTGGTATGTTCGAGTATATTTTCATTAAAAAACCTATTCATTAGTCGTTTTATTTTCAACTAAAACTATGAGTCAATCATTGGTCTTAAGTTGGTGGACAAAAAATTTACGTCAGTCATCAATCATCATTTTTACAATTACTAATTAAAAACCTAATCGTTCTACTTTTGTTTAAATCGTTGAGTCAATCATTGGTTATGATCACCATTGCTCTTAATTTAGTAGACCAAAAATTTACGTCAGTCGTCTATCATTATTTTTAAAATTATTAATTAATTAAAAATTAATTGAAAAGCATTTTAATAGCCACTTTCAACAATAGCTGTGTTCAATAGAATAAATTTTAAAACCATTCTCTTAATACTCTTAATTCGTATTAAGCAACCATTTCAACAGCAAAAATTTAGTCGTTTTAGGGTTTATCACATCAAGCATTCAAACTAAAATAGCAAGCAAAAAAATAAACAAAACAAACAGCCAACCAACTAATCGTTTCATTCTCAAATGACAACAAAAATTATTATTTGGCACAATGCATACAACTTTAATCAGTTGACCTTTTCGGTTAGGTTCAGTAAGCTATTTAAGCTTTTAACATTAAAATAATTAATTTTGTTGAGCGTTTAAATTGAAGGACTTGCATGTTTGTACCTTTTTTTGTGGTCTCTCTGAACAGTTTTTTGCGTTTATATAATCAATATTTTTCTATTGAAAAGATAGCTGTGATTTCATTGAATAATTACGATTTGAATTGATTGATTTGTGGGATGTCTGTTCCGGTGGTTGCTTAATAATTGTTGTTGTTTTTATGTTACGAGTATTAAAGCTGTGAATATTCTTTACTTAAACTTCAATTGATTATTGTATTTGAATCATTATTTAGCAATTCAAATGACCAACTTTTATCATAGCAGTTATTAATATTTTAATGCTGTGAGCATAAAATGATTTACGTACAATCTTTCACACAATCAATGGTCGGGTTGACGCTTCATTAATTCATGTGGCTGATGTATTTAAATTTATAATGCAAAGCACTCATAATTATTGCTTTCAAAAAACAACACGATAAATACTGAAATCGTAAGAATTCAATACTTGCCTAAAAGTATGCTACACAAACTAAAGTTTGCAACATATCTGTGTTTTACTTGAAAATAATGCTTTGCCATACTTTCAGGCTAACTAAATCACTTAAACACACACACATTTATTGATATTTTCACTGTCCATGGTTGAAATTAGCTTTGAGTTAAACGCAAATTGATTGAAAGTTGCAACCACATTTTATTTCCGTTCATTACTTTGAATTGCATTTGGCATATTTGCGTAATGTTGTTGCTGTGGTGCAACATTTAGCGCTGTGCTGTGCTGTGCTTTGAATGTTTGTATACACTTTTAATTAATTTAAGCATAACGACAGGCAACATTACGGCTAACCAACTGGTCTAAACTTTGTGTCAATGTGATTGACCGAAATGAATTCAATCAATGCAAATATGGCCAAATTTCACACTAAAATTAAAAACCTAATTCGGATGCCAATTTTTATTTAGGCATGGAAAAAGTTAAATGTATGAGTCCACTCAGTTACATAAATAATGATATTGTTAAGGTTAAAAATGTTACAAACTAATGGAAAATTTATTGAAAAGTTGTCATATATTGTTACAAAAATCTTTTCAGCTCAACTGAGGTAGTCAATGTGTTAGTTATCACTGTTTTTTGTGGTATACTTTTAGCGGAAAGTATCCAACTTAAAGCCGCTGTTCTTGGGACTTTACAGTATCTAACTCTATGATTGTTAAAGTTTAAAATGCTGCAAAATAATAGAAAATTTGTTGATAAGTTGACATTCATTGGCATAAAAAACATTTAAGCTCAACTTGTGGTATGCTTTTAGGCCAAAACCGTTGGGAACTTTAAAGCTAAAAAGCGCTGGAACTTCACAACATCCAACACTATTATTATTAAGATTTAAAATGCTCCAAAATTGTTGAAAAAAAATTCAAAAATTGCCACACATTGGCATCGAAAACATTTTAGCTCAACTAAAAACAGCCAATGTTCTAAGTAGTTATAACTGCTATTTTGTAGTATCCTTTTAGGCCAAAACTGTTGGGAACTTTAAAGCTACAAAGCGCTGGAACTTTACAGCATCCAACACTATTATTATTAAGATTTAAAATTCTGCAAAATTGTTGAAAAAAAATTCAAAAATCGCCACACATTGGCTCAACTAAAATAGTCAATGTTACCAGTTATCACTACTACAATATTTCGTGGCATATTTTTTGGCCAAAACTTGTGGGTACTTTAACCCGGCGTTGGTGTGGTGGAAAAAAATTACGTTATTGGTGTGGTGGGGTATGACATACCCCAAGACTTGATATAGCAGCAACCTTACGAAACAACACAAATATAAAAGATAGCAATTTTATATTATTCTTCATTTACTTTTACGCAAGTAAATACAAAAGCACTTCATGTGCAAGCAATTTGTAAAAGAAAATATCAAATATAACAAAAATAAACGAAAAGTACCGATATTTATAAGTTGACTTCATATAATGGGGTTTAAAAACATTTATGTATATAATTTTCCAAAAACCATTGTCAGTTTTAAAAATTAAATACATATAGTTATGTGACATTAAATTTTTGGTAGCTACCCTGAAAGAGGAGCGAATTACAGGGTCTCAAAATTAGCGCTTTTTTCGCAAGTCGTATAAGGTTTTAGCTCTCGGACAAACCGAACATCGAGTGCTGTACTGACGATGTTTCGGTACAGCTTCGCCTAATTTCAACGATTTACAGAATCATGATATTTTTGTGTATTAATCAAATTTTTTGGAACATATGATACGATGAAAACTATTGTCGTATATGCTATTAAATTCAATGAAACATACGACATTCGTTTTCTACGGGGACAAAATGCGAATCCTAAACTAGGAGCTTTTCTTGCACGTAGCAGCTGAGCAGTTGGTATTTGCCTCTTATTTTTCCAAACGGTGAATTTTTTAACACATCGATGACTACTAGACCATCGAAAATAACAATTTGAATTCAAAATCATTTACACAAAAAGTTACGTTATTGGTGTGGTGGGGTATGTCATACCCCAATGAACTTTAGCGGGATGTGACTCAAATCTGGTCACACTTAAGTTGTTTTTAGACAGCAAATGTGTATGGTAGGACTGTTATAAACAGCTACTAGAAGCAATAGTGCCCGCATAAAACTGATGTCCGTGTTATTTACAAAAATACAACCTCTGGGGTATGGTATACCCCACCACACCAATGCCGGGTTAAAGCCAATAAAGCTGAAATTTTACAGCATCCAACAATATTATTTTTAAGATTTAAAATGCTGCAAAATTATTAAAAAAATGTTTTAAAAATAAATCCACTAAAACAGTCACTGTTCTAGCTATCATCACTATTTCGTGGCATACTTTTAGGCCGAAATGTGCACTTTAAATCCAATGAACACCGCAACTCTACATACATCATGCAAATTGCAGTCAATAGTTGCCTAACCGTATTGCCAGCTTTGTAATTACTTAAATCAATTAAACTAAATAATCGAAAGCCAACAATTCAAATACGAATAAATAAGTTTCACATTGAAATTAATCATTTGTTAATTATCCACGATAAATACTGCATTGACGTTATACACTTTTGCTCTAAATTTGCACACAATTAAGCTAGTTAAGTGTTTGCTGCTTAAGCGCTCAATTTCACTCATTCAGCGCACATTCCAGTCCATTCACTTACCGTCCGTTCCGGCTTGTGTTCAGAAATTTACTTATACAATTGGATGATTTCGCTTGGTGCGTGCCGGCCACATTTTGCTAATTTGCCTGGCAACAGAGAGGAGACAAATTCCATTAAAAATTCAACATTCAAACAGCCACTGCCAATTAGTTAAATTACGAGCATCACACGGAGCACGAAGACAAATTAGCTAATGTTGCCCACTGCCAGCGTAAAAGTATAGGAAAAGTTGCAAGCGAATAAATTGTAATGCAATCATTTTATTTCAAGTGATGGCAGACTTTGTAATTAAAATTATTGTTGCCGCTTTGATGGATTAATAGCGCCGGTAGTATAATAATTACTGCCAATTGAAATTTTCTTAGCATTTAAGGAGGATTTAATGTATTCGCTAAAGAACACTTGCCATTAATAAAGCTTTAGGTGGTATTAACAAAGTCAGTGAAGTTATTAGTAAAAAATTATAAAAGCTGTTTTTGTGTTCAATTTCATAAAAACACACACCACAGTAAGTGTTTTTGATTAGAATAAAAAACATGGACTATGAGTAACGTAAGTTGAGTACTAGAATTATTAATTAATTAATTTATTTATTTATTTACAAGTTGAAGTATAAATATAAATACTTACACTGCAAATAATAAACAACACTAGCAGCGAGCCTTTCGGCTATTTGGTTAATTCACAAAGTGAGTTGCTGATTTATTAAGTTTTATCAACTTAAAAGGCAGAAAAACAAACTTATAATTTGCCTATAAAAGTGTATAAAAAATTCATAAAAATTGCCAAACATTTACTTGCCTACACTAGAACACACCTCAAGCTGTACAAATATTCATATAAACAATTTTTATTTCACTTTCTACTCAATTCAACTTTACTAAATTAAATGCAGTACGTGCGTCACAGGAAATGCAAATAATATCAATTTAGCATTTCCCCGCACGGGCCGCTTTAACACATCAACCTCAACAAGTGTGTGAGTGTATGTGTGCGCAACACCCACAACTCAGTTGGCCAATGGCGCCAGTGTATAAATAACAAAATATTAAAAAAAAATAACAAATGTATTGCAAAAGAGAACAGAATTGCTTTCAATAATTTATTAAAAAAACACTGGCACACACTGGCAGCAATGCGAGCACGACCAACAAGCACACACACACACACACACAGAGCAACACATGCAAAGTACAGTTCCCGTTGGGTCATCATTTCACGGTTAAGTTGCTTTCAATTACGCTGCATGACCGCAACTATCGTTGAATAAATCTCCAGTGCGCACAAAGTGCATGTAAATACACACACACACACACATCGATATTAGTACGCACCGCCACATGAAGCCGAATGCAGCGAGAGATCGCGCGCAATCGAGCAGCCAGCCAGCCAACAGACAGACAGTCTGCGCTGACGACTGACTTTTGCACTGTCAATGCATTTAATTGAACCGGCAATTGTCATTGCAGTGCGCTGAGCTGGCTCATCACACACACAAAGACACACATGCACTCACAAACGCGCTCCCATTCAACACCGACACCCACACACACACACACACATGTTGCTTGCACATGTGATGCGATTTGATGGTTTGCTTCAAATATCAATTCCATTACATTTCCTTACATTACATTTTACGGTTTGCGTTTAAATTCATTTTATGCATTCGCGAGCAATGAACAAATCGCTTTGGCCTTCGTTTTGGCGTTCGGCAGCAGCTGTTCTGGGAAATTTCAAACTCTTGTGGCAATTTAATGCGGTTTAAATAATGCAAATGTGGTTAGTGTAAGGTGTCGACACGATTCGATTTAATTACGGGTTGTAAATTACTTATTTAAATGCTTAGAGTGGGGGAAAATGTGTAATTTGTTGGTTAATACCCTAAATGTTTGCTATAAAAATTGTTTTTTACAAGCAACAAGATTGAGTTAAAATAATTGCAGAGAGTATAGCGTTCTTTAGTGAGTTTTGTAGCATACTTTTTGGGGTTAGCTTAGAGTTTGACTAAGGAACATTTGACGATTCTATGATGGGCATTATTAGTAAACAGTTCTCATTCTACACAACTACACACTTGACTGGTTTTATCAGCTAATGCCGAAAATGAGAATCCCATATGACTTAAGCATTGTTCTCCATAATCTTTCTAATCCAATTGGATTATCTAATAATTCAAAATTTATCTGAGAAGATTCGATTCGATTCTCGCTCACTGAGTTTGAAAACGTGGAAAAAACAGTTGTAAAGGCTTACAATATGCTAGAAATAGCACAAATTTGTCTCGTAAATTAGGTAAACAACTTTTTCTAAAACATTTAACAGATCTAATTTCACTCAAAATCTTTTAAATCGGGTTAAAAACAATTTTTTAAGTTTAAGCAGGACTAATTTGAAAATCCTTTGAATGTTAATCTCGATATGTTAAGACATCACTTAAGCTAATAAAAAATGACAGAATTTATTCCCTCGTAGTGTCGCTAATTTTAAACAAGCTTTGCTCATCTTAAGCTGAACACAGTAAAAACCACTAGTAAATAGTTACATTTGGTTCATTGGCAAATTCCAAAAGGAAGATTAGAGCGCGCTTCCTTACAAACTATCACACTTAAGTAAACTTGTTTCGTCTTAAAAATGATCTCGGAAGCATGAGCAGTTGCTCAGTTGCTAAGTATTAATTTCATGGGCATCCATGAATCAAATAGTTTTTGGCATTACTGGTGCTTGAAGCCTTGTTGAATGCCTTCTGAAGCCAACACCAGCTTATACTGGTGTTAACTATTCTTCAATTAGCTACGATTCAGACTGATGATTGAATCTTAAGCCATAGTCATGGCGATCTGAATTGACATTTCAATCTGAAATTATAAGCAGTGGCCTCGATCAGTTACGATTCGAACTCACATTTGGATCTGAAACCACAACCAGTGACTTATTCGACTGTTGTTATCTTCTTCTCGATGAGTTATGATACGAACCGACATTTGCATCTGAAACCACAACCAGTGACTTATTCGACTGGTGTTATCTTCTTCTCGATGAGTTATGATACGAACCGACATTTGCATCTGAAACCACAACCAGTGACTTATTCGACTGGTGTTATCTTCTCCTCGATCAGTTACGATTCGAACTCACATTGGCATCTGAAACCACAACCAGTGGTTTATTCAACTGGCTTTATCTTCTCCTCGATCAATTACAACCAATTGTTAGACACCCTTCTCCTCGATCAGTTACGATCCGCACTGAGATTTGGAGGTGAAACCACAACCAGTGACTTATTCGACTGGTTTTGTCTTCTCCTCGATCAGTTACGAATCGGATTGACATCTTCTTCTCGATCCGGACTAACATCTTCTCCTCGATCAGTTACGATCCGCACTGACATTTGGATCTGAAACCACAACCAGTAACTTATTCGACTGGTGCTGTCTTCTCCTCGTTCAGTTACAGTCTAAATTTACAACCAATTGCGAATCAAAAGTTTGAAGTTCGCATTCCAAACAAGCATCATCAGGTGTTCAGAAAAACACTACAAGTGAGTTAGTGATCTGGGAAATCTCTCAAGACTTTCACTTCCAAATTAATTTATAGAAATTTTCGTAGACTCTGACGTCACTTTTTTCAACATAAGGGGTGAGTCATAACTTTCGAGATTTGTCATTAGAAATTCATACATCGTCACTTTCACAGAAGTTGGCAGCTTTTCTTCTTAGCATAAGACTCACGTTTAACTCCAAAATACCCGGCAAATTGAAAATTCCTTAAATGCCTATATGGAATTATTTTTCGAACCAAAGCTAAATTTTGTTTAGTTAGTTATATTTCCAGTTTCAAAATTAATTTGGCACTGAGTGAACTGCACACAAGATTTTCTTTCAGAAACCCTTGCAATAAATTAATTTAAAAAGCCGAAATCCTCTGATGCTAAGACTCCAATTATCCAAATTCTAATAAATAATAAATAAATAAATAATAATAATAAATAAATAAATGAATAAAAAGTAAAATAAAACACCACAATGCAGTCGTTTTGATGTCCTTAAGCATTCTTCTATTAAATAGAACTCAAATCTCTCGACTGCCAACACCCGCGACAAAATGATCTCCTTTGCTCTGTAGCTCCTCTGGCCGCAGAGGATTTTTCTAAACTTTTCCAATCTCAATTCCTTCATTCCTTCAACGGTCGATTTGTTAAATGTTTGAAATGTTTTACAACAGCAACAATGCCACACAACGCTTTTGCTGTGTGCTGTGCAGTGAAATCATTCGGAAAGTAACGTACAATTGATTTTAATGCATTGCATGTGTCTTTCTCTGCTTCACCTTCTCTACTTCTCCATCTCTGCCTCACTCTTGTCGTCCTTCACCCACCCTCCTCCCACTCACCTTTACAATTCGTATTTATTGTGTTTATCAAGTTTATACTACAGGTGGCTGTCGGTGCAAAATGTTCACATTTCAGCCACTGTGCAACTTTTAGGTATTTTCGGAGTTGAGTTCAAATGCCATTTATTATTTACTTATTGTTAGAAAAGAAGCAAAGCAATGAAACGTAAAACCATTAAAAGCAAAAACCATTAACAACTTTGAACTTCTCGAAATGTGGCATACAATTTCATCAACACTCAACTTGAACTCCGATTTGGGCAACTAAAATTACAAACATACGAATTACTGGTATCTGACAATCATACAGCACTCAACACGACACAAAACAAAATATTAATATGCTGAACATTGTTGTTGCACACAAACCCAACGTAAATTGCTTTCGGCCAGAAATTGTACAGATTGGCTTCCCATGCCTTTCGATTTGTCCGCAATATGCAACTTCGGAAAGCCATTTATAGCAATCACCAAAACACAATGCAGCAATTCAATCAAATTGATTACAAATCAAAACGGCTGAAGCAACATTATTGTTTGGAGCGACAATATGGCATTAAAGAATTCTCGCAACAACGCTTAGTCCATCAGCACTAAATCCATCATGTGCATGTTGATCCGTACAACGGCAACAGTTGCAGTTGTAGTTGCTACGAGACAGCACCAGACTGGTGGTTGCTTGCTGGCTGACCATCGGAAACATACAAACACATAGGGAAACGTTAGTTTCCGGCAGCGATGCCCGGTGGAAAATTGAATTTTCAATTCTCGTAGTGGCTTTGGCTTTTACATTTTAACATCAACATGACTGTAGGCCATCAATTGCTATGTCAAACTTGCTACGAATTTAATAAAAATCTATTTAAAAATGAATTTATTTTGCATGTAAGTGTTTTGAAAGTTATTTCTTAGTTATTCTGAAAAATTCGGAGTAATTTCGGAATTTTCGGAGTTGCTAGGTTTAACCTGCTTTTGCTTTAAAATCAGTATTAAAAATTCGGAGTAATTTCGGAGTAATTTCGCAATTTTCGGAGTTGCTAGTTTTAATCTGCTTTTGCTTAATAATCAGTATACAAATTTCGGAGTAATTTTTGAGTAATTTCGGAGTAATTTCCCAATTTTCGGAGTTGCTAGTTTTAATCTGCTTTTGCTTAATAATCAGTATACAAATTTCGGAGTAATTTTTGAGTAATTTCAGAGTTTTCAGAGTAGCTGATTTTAACATGCTTTTGTTTAAAAATCTAAATTAAAAATTCAAAGTAATTTCGGAGTAATTTTGGAAATAAATAAAAAATAAATAATAAATAAATTCAATAATAAATATATAAATAAATAAATTCAATATTAAAATGAATGTTGTATAACTTTGTTTGAACGTAAGTAACTGAAATTAAACTAACAAAGACTCTTAGTTTTCGTACGGAGTAATTTCCGAGTATTCGGAGTTGCCAAAGCAATAAATTTTATATTGCACAACTTTGGTTAAACGTTAGTAACTGAAACGAAACTAACAAAGACTAACAAAAACTAAAAAGTTAAATTTTTTAAGCTGACGTTCAAAAATTGTTTTCGAAGTCAAAAAATTCAAAATTTCATTTGTAAAATTTAAAAAAAAAAAGTGTAAAAATTTGTAATATATTTCATAATTAATTTTTCAATCTAAACAAATCCAAACTCAATTCAAATATCAATAAATAAATTAAATAAATCACAAATAAAAATTCAATATAAGATCCCATTTGTCTACATGACATCAACTACGAATAATTATATCAAATCTACGTACATATATCAAAATGTAAAAATTTAGTTTTTACTTATAATACGTAAATCTCTAAAACTTAATCCAAACGTGAGCATCATTTATCTATGAATTGATCAAAAAATCAAATCGAAACTTGCTCGAATATCAAATCAAACTCTTTCCATATGGTCAACATTTCCCTACTGGGTTCGTCGCATTTGCAATGCAATGGCCAAAGTGATTTGTGTGCAAACAACTAGAAAATAAATTCAATTAAAACAAAATACATTGTCGGCCTCAGGTACAAGCCATCGCAAGTGGATTACAGTGTTCCGCAGAATTCTCGTGTCGGTCGCACATTGTGTATGGAACGTTGTGGACGGCGGAATTTCCAGTCTGAATTGGACAACAAATGAATGCGAAATAGCAACTAAACAGGCAATTAACCAATAAATTGCCCAACAATTTTACAATAAACGTATACAAACTGCAGCTGTAACTGGAATTTACGGAAATTGGCGCTTGATTAATGGCTACAAGGCAATGCAATTGCAAGTTGCCGAAATGTAGACAATGTACAAGTACATTGGAGAAATATTGGCAAATATAGAAGCTTTAAACTTGAACTTGTAAGTTTAAGTAATTAATTTTTGCCAATAATTTGCGTACAATTAGATAAGCAATGGTATTGAAATTGTGCAGTATTGAAAGTATGTAAACAGACAGTCAACGTCTGAATTAAGCTTACTTAGGCACAGAAAGTTGCTCATTGGGATAACAAATTGGGTCGATGATATTGAGGAAGTTGCATCGACCTTGAAATATTTCTAATGTTTAACCTTGGCTTAGTAAGGCTCATGAGAAACAGGGAGTCTAGTCTTTTCCTGGCAAGATACAAGATTTGTTCCCATAATGTTCGAGGTCTACTTATCCGAAGGTCTGCCGTAATCATTGGCCTCTTTTTTTAATCGCTATGTCCCGCGTTGTCTTTGGGAGATTTCTGTGACTCTTGGTCCATAATTAGTTCGATTTCATAAACGATCCAGATATTCGCACACAAAGTGCATGACTGTCTCTTCATCCGCGAAGCAAAGGTAATTTAATCGAAATCAAAAGTAACTTTAATTTAATCGACAAAATGTAATCGAGCCATGTGTTTTCTGAGAGAGGATGAAAGCGGACATACAACAAGTTGATGTCCAACCCAAGTTGATAGTAGCCCTTCTGGTTAGGAATTTGGCCCCCGCTGAATAGTAAACTAAAGTGTGAAGGGTGTTTAATCCTCAGATTCCACAGTATGGCATTGAGGCAAGAAAAAAATTAGTAAGTGACTACAATCTTACGAAACTGCATTTGTAGTATAGTTTTAGGATGCTTTATATGCATTGTTTGCAAAACCAATACAAAAGCGCATTTTTAGTATGAGTTCATTTCTCGGGAAAAGAATCATTCAGAAGAGAAACATTAGAGAATATCGAGATTTAAGAAACATTGTTAGATTTTTTTTTGCATTTATAAAAGATCAAGAATTATTTTAAAAAATCAATTAAAAGAATTATTTAATAATATTTTATATTTTTAACGTTTTTCAAACTAAGCAAAGTAAACATTGTTCAGTCAAAGAGTGCAATTTTACAACTAAAACTTTAATAGTTATTTTATTTATTTTAACTAAAACATTAATATTAAGTTTATGAGTTTCTTAATTATTTATATTATTTTCTTCTTCTTTTTTACTCATTTATTACTATTTATGAATTCAATTCCCTTTCGACCCAGAATTTTACCCTGTGTCTCCATATTCCTTTTTGGTATTTAAATCATGAAACACTTGCCTAAGAAGTGTGCTCACGACATTTGAAGTCGCCACGCCTCTGTGTTAGAGTTCTAGAGCTAGTTTACTTTTGAACAATTTTAGCTTGAAACGGGTTAAATAAATTTTGTATCAGTATTTTTTAATTACACAAAAATTATTTAATATTTATGAAAAAATACAAAATTATCACTTTTGGATTTTATTTAACCATTATTAAAGAAACAGGGTTTTAATCAAACGCGCCCAAATCGTAGATTTCAATTAGAACACAAACTTTCCCTGATATCGTTGCAAATTATTAGAAATTATTTTGGGGATACCAGTAAAATTTTTGTAATTTACTTTAAATTCACTTCTAAAAATATGAATTTTTTTTTTTTTCAGCTGAGCCGTTACCTCGAATTCATGCTCACCGTCAACCACTGCTAAAAAAAAGGCGTTCTGCGGCAAGGACTGTAACTTCCCCAATTTTTCGAATTTTAGCTTGAAATATTATACAAATTCAC
The DNA here is from genome assembly GCA_963668005.1 of Melieria crassipennis. Classification (NCBI taxonomy): domain Eukaryota; kingdom Metazoa; phylum Arthropoda; class Insecta; order Diptera; family Ulidiidae; genus Melieria; species Melieria crassipennis. The sequence continues at coordinate 100,925,994 of OY764961.1, forward strand.
ATAAGGACATGTACTTTTATAAACTTTGTATTCCATTTGAATAAAACTATGGTAACATGCTTAAAAAAAAAATTAAAACCCTGTATTTCCCTACAGAAAAAGGTATATAACCCCTTAAATTAAACCCATAAATCAATCGTAGCTTTTGCTATAAGACGACAAATAGGTGAAGTTGCTCTCAGGCAACTTTGGGGTCGAAAGGGTTAAAAGAAAATAGCAGCACTAGCAACGGCATCCTGGAGCGGATTCAGAAAAATATTTTGGGGAGGTTTTAAAAAGTAATTCTTTAATATTCATAAATGTTTATGTTATCAAAAGGAATATCTTTTGATTTGTATGTCGTTTTAAAGTCGGCCCTAATATTTCGGGGGGGGCGGGTTCAACCCCCAAAATCACCCCCTAAATCCGCCACTGACTGCAGCTATAGGCTATAAAACAGATTTATATTTGTTTAATGCGTTTATTTTATGCGTTAAATAAAACATCCGATTTGTTTTGTCATCTAAATCTCACTTTTGCACAAATTTAGCAAAAATCACTGGAACTCGCCCAAAATTTAATTGATTTAGTTTTCGATTTTACCGCATTCGAATGCGTTGTGAATTCAAATTTAAATTTGAGTTTGAATTTTCGTTAGCATCACTGACTGGCTGACGGGCTGAAGGACTGGCGACATGCGTGCAGATTGACTGCAGGTATTTAAAATAATTTCGGCGCGCACTCACGCACGTACGCACGCACACAGTCAGCACGCACCGCAGCCATCAATATCCTCAAGTGATATGATAACCTTGTTCGCGCCCCCTGCCTTCTGCCCCCCCGCCCCTCACATCCAGCCACACTGCCCACCACCGTTTCGCTTATACGCTGCCCTGCGCAATCAGCGAGCGCGAAAAAACGCGCCGAAGAAGTCACTTAATGCCTGTGCTGCGTTGTTGTCGTGCGCTGCGAATTTAAATTAGCGCGTAAAACATTTAATTTTAATTGCGCGCACATTTTCAAATTGAAAATGCCAATTGATGGCGCCGCATTAGACTGGCATGCATGAAGCAGCCGATACGCGCGCGCCGAACGCATTCAAATCGCCTAAATGGCTGCCCAAATTGACAATTCTGTGCAAAATTGAGATTGTGTAGCAATCAATGTAAACGAGATGTTGTCAAAAATAAAAGCACATTGATTTGCAACAAAATACTTGTAAATGCACAAAATGTCACGCGCTGCGCCATTTGGGGTGCCCAAAAGTTGTCCATGAAATTTTGCTAAGCCATGCAAAAAATATATTAGTGCGCCTAAAAATATACTTGGGTTTGCAGCTGTCAAGTTATTTTGGTTAATGAACAGCGACACTGTCGCATCGTGTAAAATTGTTTACAATATTTAGGCGCACTCGCAGTCCAGCATAATCAGTCCAAGTCCAATGACATTGGCAACACTGGGCGGCGTTGTGTCGCAGTAAAATGTGTCCTATAATAGCTTACTTCTATAGTATTTAAATTAAACAATAAACATATCGATTTAAATTATTTAACTTAATCGACAAATCACTCATCTCACGGCAGCTCACTGCTGCAAGCACCTGGCCTTCGTCAGAGTACGCTCGTTCCTTAACCATAAATAGGACACGTAGTGGGATGACCCTCCTAAGCGAAATGAAGTCTTCTTTTCGCTAATAAAGCGCACCAGGAATTATTTGATTTTTCATCCTCCTCCTTGGCAATTGAACCAAAAATGTATTCGAACTTAATGATGCACAGCGCCATCTATGGGAAATCTGCAACAAACGTATTAGTGGTTGTGAGATGCGATACAATTGTTCAATGCACAGTGGAATAGAAACAAAAGAATTCATTATAAAAATATTTTTGCAAGAAATTATATAAAATTAAGGAATTGATTAAATTTAAATAATTAAAAGCTCAAACTATCTTTTTAATTCTAGATAAACAAATAATTCTAAATAACTCTAGTAATTATTATAATAGTAATTTTTATAATAGTAATAGCCTCACTCTAAAACATATCAGTTCAAGTGGATATTACCATAAATGAATATTACAACCATTAAAGACAGACATTTTTTTTTTTATTATTGTTCAATATTTTCATAGTTTTTATATTTTAAATTTAATTTTGGAAGATTAAAATCACGTCCAACTGCACAACTAATATTATACAATACATAAAGAACTTACATTCACAGTATATAAAATTATATAGAAAAGTAAATTGCATTAGGCAGACACGATATTTAATTACAAACACCTAGCGAGGCAGTGGCGTGTCCTAAAAGAGAAATTATCGAGAGCGTTGCAATCATCAAACGTCTAATTTTTTTTATTTTAAATTATTTACTAATTGTTCGAATTTATTATCATAAGTCATAATCTTTGCTTCAACATTTCGTTGACCGATACAGAAATTGATTTAATAAAAACTAGCTTCAAAATGTTGAATACATTTTCTTTACAATATAAATAAATACACATGTGTAATAGCATAAAAAACGATGACAAAATGAGGCACGTTTACACTAATAAATGCAAAAATAAAAATTTACACAATTTGCTTTTTCCGTTTTGAAGTTTTTATGCATTAATCAAAACTCATTTTCAATTGAAAACACATTCCAAACAACTAACGCTTGCGATAATTTTTAATTTAGGTCAAGCTACATGCCAACTTATTGTCTACAACTTAACCACAATTAGGAAATATTCAAATATTACATTTAGTTGCGCATGTGCATTGTAAAAAACATTAGGCACACACACTCTTATCACTCTAACAGCCGAGTAGACACTCGATGTGCATTCTAGGCCTTTAGCGCGTCCTGTAGTTTTCGGCGCGCCGCACTGACGCGATCCTCCTGCCGCCGTATATCGTCTTCGGACACGAGCAGCGCCTGCATCAGTGGCTGCTCGGGGTTTATGAATGCCGTAGCATTCTTAGTCATCTCAGTCTTGGTGGAGGTCTGGCCCATAACGGGCACGTTGAGCACATGCAGCGCAGTGGCCAATGATTGCAGCACCGTCTGCTCGTCCACATTGGGACCAATTGTGCGTATGCCCTTGGGCAGCACAATGTCGTCGAACTCTTCGCCGCTCGAATGGCAGGCGCGCAAGTGCTCCAGCCGCTTCTCCCAGAACAGCTGTTTCGGTTTCTCTTGGCCGCCGGCGTGTTTGGTGTCGTGGCGCACTTTGCCGTTCTCGTGGTTGCGTACCACGGTCACGGGCTGCTTGAATATGGAGGCTGTCTGGCGTATTGGCGGCACCAGCGAGACATCTGTGCGGGGCGCGCGACTAAAGTAAAAAAAGAAAAAGCGTTAGAGATTGTCCAGCAAAAGCTTTGCGTATATTGACACGCTCACACACACATAAAGGCAACAATAAGTAGAAAAAGTGGCGCAGCGGCAGGAAAACGCAGTGTCGCACACTCGCCTGTGGTTATTGCAGACGCTGTGCTCCTGCTGCCGCGCTGTACGCCACGCAAATGCATGCAACAAATGTGGCTGAGAATATGAGTTAAGAGCAACCAAAGGTTAAACGGAAAACGGCAAAGAAGCAAATGCCAATTCGCAACGTGTTACTTTTTGTTCCTGTTCTTGCTGCCATTGTTGTTGTGCTTGGCAACAAGTGCATTTCTTTCTGGTGCCAATTAACAGCTTCTGAATATGTGCCAATTCAAAATTTCGATTTCATTTCATGTGAATTTGTTCTTTCAATGGAATTTCTGACAAGATTCGCGCTGGCTGCCCAGACGCTCACGTGTCCAAATCGGTGATGCCAATTGGAAACAGGATTAAAAGAGCAACCATACAAATTTCAATAAGCATGCAACGTCACCATCAAGTAAAACATCATCAAGTTATCGGCATCAGCAAGTCAAAACTGAAACAATCATCACCATCATCGGCATTCGATCGTCATCATCAGCTGCTCTACCTGTACTCTAAGTGCTGGCGCAAGTTCGCTGACGATGTTGTTGGCGCGCTCGTCGGCGGGGCATAGCTGCTACTAGTGACATTCAGATTCATGATTTGTGATTGCGATTGCGACGGGGACTGGGAGTGAGCGTGCGACTGTGCCTTGTACTTGCGTTTCAACGCGTTCGGCGCTGTTGTCGTTGTTATGGTTGGAGTACTGGCAATTGAGGTGTGCAGGGAATTGGAGGATGCATTGGAAGTTGTGACGGCGCAACATGAGCTGCTGACAGTGTATGAGCAGCCGCCGCTGCTGCCGCCAGCAGTGCCACTGCTCAGCCCGCTGCCACTGTTGCCGCTTGCTGTGCTGCTGCTACAGCGATAGAGCGAGATCGACGGCAGTGGCAAGTGTTGCACCATTTTGCCGCTCTGAAAATCGAAAGCGCCAATGTCGATCGCATCGGCCAGATATCGAGCCAGTTGCGGCTTACTTTCGATTTTTTTGCCAGTGGGACTGG